>JAJDFG010001397.1:5000-36966 GCA_021039105.1 Scomber colias | reverse complement strand
AGCCTCATTACACACTTCCTGTATATCAGCGCTGCATCTTGAAACAGCGTGTTCTCTCTCTCAGTTGATCAGGTAAGTTGTTGGGATCTGCTGCTCGTACTTCATAAGACAGCACAACAACAATAATCAAAAATATTTACGTGTCAGAATTTGAGAAATGAATTATCTTAATTCTCCCCCTGCCTTCCTCCCTTCCTTCTTTCCTTTTTCCCTCCCTCCTTCCTTCTTTCCTCTCTCCCTCCTACCTTCCTTCCTTTCTTCCTTCTTTCCTCCAACCTTCCTCTCTTCCTTCTTTCCTTCCTCTCTTCCTTCTTTCCTTCCTCTCTTCCTTCTTTCCTTTCCTCCCTTCCTTCTTTCCTTTTTCCCTCCCTCCTTCCTTCTTTCCTCTCTCCCTCCTACCTTCCTTCCTTTCTTCCTTCTTTCCTCCAACCTTCCTCTCTTCCTTCTTTCCTTCCTCTCTTCCTTCTTTCCTTTCCTCCCTTCCTTCCCTCCTTCCTTGCTCCCTCCTTTCCTTCCTTCTTCCTCCCTCCCTTCCTTCCTTTCCTTCCTTCCTTCCTTCCTCCCTTCCTTCCCTCCTTCCTTGCTCCCTCCTTTCCTTCCTTCTTCCTCCCTCCCTTCCTCCATTCCTTCCTTCTTTCCTTTCCTTTTCTTTCCTTTCCTCCCTTCCTTCCTCCTTCCTTTACATCCTCCCTTCCTTCTTTCCTTCCTCCCTTCCTTCTTTCCTCTGTCCTTCTTTCCCCCTACCTTCCTTCCTCCTTCCTTCCTTTCTTCCTTCTTTCCTTCTCCTCTTCCTTCTTCCCCCTTCCTTCTTTCCTCTGTCCTTCTTTCCTCTGTCCTTCTTTCCTCTCTACCTCCCCCCTACCTTCCTTCCTCCTTCTTTCCTCTGTCCTTCTTTCCCCCTACCTTCCTTCCTCCTTCCTTCCTTCTTTCCTGAGAAATGAATGATCCTGCACGGCTCGTCTTTGCTTGCCTACTTTTCTGTGAATTCCTACGTAGCAGTGAGGAGTGAGAGGGAATGAATTAGTCACTTCCCTCCTAAATTTCCTTCCTCTTTGTCCTTCCTTCCTTCCTTCCTTTCCTTCCTTCCTCCCTTCCTCTTTTCCTTTCTCCCTCCCTCTCTCCCTCCCTCCCTCCTACCTTACTTCCTTCTTTCCTCCATCTGTCCGTCCTTCCTTCTTTTCCTTCCTTCCTTCCTCCCTTCCTTCTTTCCTTTCTTTTCCTCCCTTCTTCCTTGCTCCCCTCCTTTCCTTCCTTCTTCCTCCCTCCCTTCCTCCTTTTCTTCCTTCTTCCTTCCATCCTTAATCCTTTCCTTCCTCCTCCCTCCCTTCCTCCTTTACTTCCTTCCTTCCTTCCTTCCTTCCTTCCTTCCTTCCTTCCCTCCTTCCTTCCTTCCACCAGTACAGCATTGATGACAGAAACTAATGCTCTACTTTACCCCTTACACTACACTACTTTCTTTCTTCATCACTACTTTCCTCCAGATAACCATCAGCTGATTCTTCCCAGCTGTTGGATACAGATCAAAGCCTCATTACACACTTCCTGTATATCAGCGCTCCATCTTGAAACCAGCGTGTTCTCTCTCTCTCAGTTGATCAGGTAAGTTGTTGGGATCCGCTGCTCGTACTTCATAAGACAGCACAACAACAATAATCAAAAATATTTACGTGTCAGAATTTGAGAAATGAATTATCTTAATTCTCCCCCTGCCTTCCTCCCTTTCTTCTTCCTTTTTCCCTCCCTCCTTCCTTCTTTCCTCTCTCCCTCCTACCTTCCTTCCTTTCTTCCTTCTTTCCTCCAACCTTCCTCTCTTCCTTCTTTCCTTCTTCTCTTCCTTCTTTCCTTTCCTTCCTTCCTTCCTTCCTTCCTCCCTTCCTTCCCTCCTTCCTTGCTCCCCTCCTTTCCTTCCTTCTTCCTCCCTCCCTTCCTTCCTTTCCTTCCTCCTTCCTTCTTTCCTTTCCTTTCCTTTCCTTTCCTTTCCTCCCTTCCTTCCTCCCTCCTTCCTTCCTTCCTTCCTTCCTTCCTTCCTTCCTTCCTTCCTTCCTTCCTTTACATCCTCCCTTCCTTTCTTTCCTTCCTCCCTTCCTTCTTTCCTCTGTCCTTCTTTCCACCTATCTTCCTTCCTCCTTCCTTCCTTTCTTCCTTCTTTCCTTCTCCTCTTCCTTCTTCCCCCTTCCTTCTTCCTCTGTCCTTCTTTCCTCTCTACCTCCCCCCCCTACCTTCCTTCCTCCTTCCTTCCTTCTTTCCTCTGTCCTTCTTTCCCCCTACCTTCCTTCCTTCTTTCCTGAGAAATGAATGATCCTGCACGGCTTGTCTTTGCTTGCCTACTTTCTATGAATTCCTACGTAGCAGCGAGGAGTGAGGGGGAATGAATTAGTCACTTCCCTCCTAAATTCCTTCCTCTTTTGTCCTTCCTTCCTTCCTTCCTTCCTTTCTTCCTCCCTTCCTTCCCTCCTTCCTTGCTCCCTCCTTTCCTTCCTCCATTCCTTCCTTCTTTCCTTCCCTTTCCTTTCCTTTCCTCCCTTCCTTCCTCCTTCCTTTACATCCTCCCTTCCTTCTTTCCTTCCTCCCTTCCTTCTTTCCTCTGTCCTTCTTTCCCCTACCTTCCTTCCTCCTTCCTTCCTTTCTTCCTTCTTTCCTTCTCCTCTTCCTTCTTCCCCCTTCCTTCTTTCCTCTGTCCTTCTTTCCTCTCTACCTCCCCCCTACCTTCCTTCCTCCTTCCTTCCTTCTTTCCTCTGTCCTTCTTTCCCCCTACCTTCCTTCCTCCTTCCTTCCTTCTTTCCTGAGAAATGAATGATCCTGCACGGCTCGTCTTTGCTTGCCTACTTTCTATGAATTCCTACGTAGCAGCGAGGAGTGAGAGGGAATGAATTAGTCACTTCCCTCCTAAATTCCTTCCTCTTTTGTCCTTCCTTCCTTCCTTCCTTCCTTCCTTCCTTCCTCCCTTCCTCTTTTCCTTTCTCCCTCCCTCTCTCCTCCCTCCCTCCTACCTTACTTCCTTCTTTCCTCCATCTGTCCGTCCTTCCTTCTTTTCCTTCCTTCCTTCCTCCCTTCCTTCTTTCCTTTCTTTTCCTCCCTTCTTCCTTGCTCCCTCCTTTCCTTCCTTCTTCCTCCCTCCTTTCCTCCTTTTCTTCCTTCTTCCTTCCATCCTTAATCCTTTCCTTCCTCCTCCCTCCCTTCCTCCTTTACTTCCTTCCTTCCTTCCTTCCTTCCTTCCCTCCTTCCTTCCTTCCACCAGTACAGCATTGATGACAGAAACTAATGCTCTACTTTACCCCTTACACTACACTACTTTGTTTCTTCATCACTACTTTCTCTAGATAACCATCAGCTGATTCTTCCCAGCTGTTGGATACAGATCAAAGCCTCATTACACACTTCCTGTATATCAGCGCTCCATCTTGAAACCAGCGTGTTCTCTCTCTCTCAGTTGATCAGGTAAGTTGTTGGGATCCGCTGCTCGTACTTCATAAGACAGCAACAACAACAATAATCCAATATTCACGTTTCAGAATTTGAGAAATGAGTTATCTTAATTCTCCCCCTGCCTTCCTCCCTTCCTTCTTTCCTTTTTCCCTCCCCTCCTTCCTTCTTTCCTCCAACCTTCCTCTCTTCCTTCTTTCCTTCCTCTCTTCCTTCTTTCCTTTCCTCCCTTCCTTCTTTCCTTTTTCCCTCCCTCCTTCCTTCTTTCCTCTCTCCCTCCTACCTTCCTTCCTTTCTTCCTTCTTTCCTCCAACCTTCCTCTCTTCCTTCTTTCCTTCCTCTCTTCCTTCTTTCCTTTCCTCCCTTCCTTCCTCCCTCCCTTCCTTCCCTCCTTCCTTGCTCCCTCCTTTCCTTCCTTCTTCCTCCCTCCCTTCCTCCATTCCTTCCTTCTTTCCTTTCCTTTTCTTTCCTTTCCTTTCCTTTCCTTCCTCCCTTCCTTCCTCCTTCCTTTACATCCTCCTTCCTTCTTTCCTTCCTCCCTTCTTTCTTTCCTCTGTCCTTCTTTCCCCTACCTTCCTTCCTCCTTCCTTCCTTTCTTCCTTCTTTCCTTCTCCTCTTCCTTCTTCCCCCTTCCTTCTTTCCTCTGTCCTTCTTTCCTCTGTCCTTCTTTCCTCTCTACCTCCCCCCTACCTTCCTTCCTCCTTCCTTCCTTCTTTCCTCTGTCCTTCTTTCCCCCTACCTTCCTTCCTCCTTCCTTCCTTCTTTCCTGAGAAATGAATGATCCTGCACGGCTCGTCTTTGCTTGCCTACTTTTCTGTGAATTCCTACGTAGCAGCGAGGAGTGAGAGGGAATGAATTAGTCACTTCCCTCCTAAATTCCTTCCTCTTTTGTCCTTCCTTCCTTCCTTCCTTCCTTCCTTCCTTCCTTCCTTCCTCCCTTCCTTCCCTCCTTCCTTGCTCCCTCCTTTCCTTCCTTCTTCCTCCCTCCCTCCTCCTCCATTCCTTCCTTCTTTCCTTTCCTTTCCTTTCCTTTCCTCCCTTCCTTTCTCCTTCCTTTACATCCTCCCTTCCTTCTTTCCTTCCTCCCTTCCTTCTTTCCTTTGTCCTTCTTTCCCCCTACCTTCCTTCCTCCTTCCTTCCTTTCTTCCTTCTTTCCTTCTCCTCTTCCTTCTTCCCCCTTCCTTCTTTCCTCTGTCCTTCTGTCCTTCTTTCCTCTCTACCTCCCCCCTACCTTCGTTCCTCCTTCCTTCCTTCTTTCCTCTGTCCTTCTTTCCCCCTACCTTCCTTCCTCCTTCCTTCCTTCTTTCCTGAGAAATGAATGATCCTGCACGGCTCGTCTTTGCTTGCCTACTTTTCTGTGAATTCCTACGTAGCAGTGAGCAGTGAGGAGAGAGAGAGAATGAATTAGTCATGTTAGGAAACACACAGATCACAGAATTAGTCGTTAATTACTTTGTGAAATGACTGAAGATTGGTCTGGTTAGTGAGCACAGTGAAAGAGTTCATGTGGTGTACTGTAATATATTCGTCTGCTGAGATTAACTTAAAGGGTTTGAGAAATTAAGAGTCAGTTCTCACACTTATTAAAAGGGCTTGTGGCATTAATCTGCCGTCGTCCAATTAGGAGGCTGGTTTTTATAATACTGAGCTGTGCAGTGATATCAGCGAGAAGGTTGACGAGTTGATCTGCAGTTAGCTTCTCTAACGTTTAACCTACAAAACCTCTTATGTTTCTATTTCAGTGTTTTAATGCATGTTAAGTATGTGTGATAATGTAACGTTGGAAAGAAGGAAGGGGGGAAGGAAAGAAGGAAGGAGGGAAGGAAATAAGGAAGGAAGAAAATGGGATGGAGGAATGAAAGAAGGAAGGGAGGATGGAGGAAGAAGGAAGGAAAGGAGGGAGGGTGGAAGGAAGGGAGGAAAGGATGAAAAGAGGAAGGACGGAGGAAGGAAGGGAGGAAGGAAGGTAGGGGGGGAGGTAGAGAGGAAAGAAGGACAGAGGAAAGAAGGAAGAAAAGGTGAGGGAGGAAGGACAGGCGAAGGACGGGGGATGACGGAAGGGAGGAAGAAGGAAGGAAGGAAAGGAGGGGAGGGTGGAAGGAAGGGGGGAAGGAAGGTAGGGGGGAAGTAGAGAGGAAAGAAGGAAGGGGGGGAAGGAAGGAAGGAGGGAAGGAAATAAGGAAGGAAGAAAAGGGGATGGAGGAAGGTAAGAATGAAGGGAGGAAAGAGAGAGGAAGGAAAGAAAGAGAGAAGGAGGTAGGGAGGAAGGAAGGAAGGACAGACAGAAGGCAGCGAAGAAGAGAAGGGAGGAAAGGAAGGAAGGAAGGAAGGAAGGAAGGAAGGAGGGAAGGAAATAAGGAAGGACTTTTCTTCCTTCCTTACTTCCTTCATTCCTGATGGAGGAAGGAAAAGAAGGAAGGGAGGAAAGAGAGAGGAAGGAAAGAAAGAGAAGGAGGGAGGGAGGAAGGACAGATGGAAGGAAGGAAGGGAGGAAGAAGGGAGGAAGAAGGAAGGAAGGAGGGAAGGAAGGGAGGAAGGGAAGGTAAGGGGGAAGTAGAGAGGAAAGAAGGAAGGGGGGAAGGAAGGAAGGAAGGAGAGAAGGAAATAAGGAAGGAAGAAAAAGGGATGGAGAAAGGAAAGAAGGAAGGGAGGAAAGAGAGAGGAAGGAAAGAAAGAGAGAAGGAGGGAGGGAGGAAGAAAGGAAGGGAGGAAGGACAGAGGAAGGAAGGAAGGAAGGGAGGAAAGGAAGGGAGGAAGGACGGAGGAAGGAAGGTAGGGGGGAGGTAGAGAGGAAAGAAGGACAGAGGAAAGAAGGACAGACGGAAGGAAGGAAGGGAGGAGGGAGAGAGGAAAGAAGGACAGAGGAAAGAAGGTAGGGGGGAAGGAAGGAAGGAGGGAAGGAAGGGGGGAAGGAAGGAGGAAGGAAGGAAAGAAGGAACATAATTCTTCTATCATGTTTTCATTTAAAACCACATTAATTTCAAACTGTATCAAAAATGGTGAATATTGTGGTTTTAAGATAGATTGCACAACTCGACTACTAATGTGAAATAAATAATAAAAGTTAATTGTTTTATATCCCAGAGTGGTCTAAATACAGCTTTTTATAACCTCCTTACTCCTTTCCTTCCTTCCTTCCTTCCTTCCTTCCTTCCTTCTGTCCTTCCTTCCTTCCTTCCTTGCCCTGAGGACAACAGGAGGGTTACCATGTGTTTTATATCCCAGAGTGGTCTAAATACAGCTTCTTATACCTCCAGTAACGGCACGTGTGCAGCTGTGTGGATATTTTGGACGTGGAATTGCTTTGGTGATATTTTATCTGCATGTGTGGAATCATTTATCATCTGCACTGCAATCAGCCAAATTCCTTCCTCTTTTCCTCCCTCCTTCCTCCTTCCTTCCTTCCTCCTTTCCTCCCTCCCTCCTTCCTTCCTCCTTCCTTCCTTTCTTCCTCCCTCCTTCCTTCCTCCTTCCTTCCTTTCTTCCTCCCTCCCTCCTTCCTCCTTCCTTCCTTCTCTCCTAAATTCTTCCTTCCTCCCTTCCTCCCTTTCTCCTTCCCTCCTTACTCCTTTCTTTCCTTCCTTCCTTCCTTCCTTCCTTCCTTCCTCCTTTCCTCCCTTCCTCCCTTCTTACTCTTTCCGTTCTTCTGTCCTAAATTCCTTACTCCTTCCTTCCTTCTCTCCTAAATTCTTCCTTCCTCCCTTCCTCCTTCCCTCCTTACTCCTTTCTTTCCTTCCTCCCTTCCTTCCTTCCTTCCTTCCTTCCTTCCTTCCTTCCTTCCTTCCTCCTTTCCTTCCTTCCTCCCTCCTTACTCTTTCCGTTCTTTTGTCCTAAATTCCTTCCTCTTTTCATCCTTACTCCTTTCCTTCCTTCTCTCCTAAATTCCTTCCTCTTTTCGTCCTTACTCCTTTCCTTCCTCCCTCCCTCCTTACTTCTTTCTTTCTTTCCTTCCTTCCTTCCTTCCTTCCTTCCTTCCTTCCTCCCCTCCCTCCTTACTCCTTTCTTTCCTTCCTTCCTTCTCTCCTTACGTCCTTCCCCTTTCGTCCTTACTCCTTTCCTTCCTCCCTCCTGTCCTTCCTTCTGTCCTTCCTTCTGTCCTTCCTTCTGTCCTTCCTTCTGTCCTTCCTTGCCCTGAGGACAACAGGAGGGTTGCCATGTGTTTTATATCCCAGAGTGGTCTAAATACAGCTTTTTATACTCCAGTAACGGCACGTGTGCAGCTGTGTGGATATTTTGGACGTGGAATTGCTTTGGTGATATTTTATCTGCATGTGTGGAATCATTTATCATCTGCACTGCAATCAGCCAGCCCCCTCCCATCAATTCTGCAGGGTCTCAGAGTGGAGTGCAGAATACATAAATGCCTCATCACTGCACCATAATGTCCCTGTTTGTCTCCGAGAGGCAAAAAAAAACAACCTGGAAACGCACGAAACCTGGAAACGAGAAGCCAGAAGGCAACGAGAAGCAGAGACATGACTTTCACAGGTGCATGGATCACTGAGAACTATGACATCATCGCAGATTTGCTGATGATGAGTTTTCGTATGCATTTGCAATGAGTCCACCCTTCTTTCTTTGCTCCCT
Organism: Scomber colias; assembly: GCA_021039105.1. Taxonomy (NCBI): domain Eukaryota; kingdom Metazoa; phylum Chordata; class Actinopteri; order Scombriformes; family Scombridae; genus Scomber; species Scomber colias. Next base: position 28,956 of record JAJDFG010001397.1, on the reverse strand, counting down.
CCTCCTTCCTTCCTTCTTTCCTTCCTCCCTTCCTTCTTACTCCTTTCCTTCCTTCCTTCCTTCCTTCCTTCCTCCTTTCCTCCCTCCCTCCTTACTCCTTTCCTTCCTTCCTTCTCACCTAAATTCCTTCTTCTTTTCGTCCTTACTCCTTCCTTCCTTCCTTCCTTCCTTCCTTCCTTCCTCCTTTCCTCCCTCCCTCCCTCCTTACTCCTTCCTTCCTTCTCTCCTAAATTCCTTCCTCCCTCCCTCCTTCTTTCTCTCCTAAATTCCTTCCTCTTTTCATCCTTACTTCTTCCTCCTTTCCTCCCTCCTTACTCCTTCCTTCCTTCTCTCCTAAATTCCTTCCTCTTTTCGTCCTTACTCCTTTCCTCCCTCCTTACTCCTTTCTTTCTTTCCTTCCTTCCTCCTTTCTTCCCTCCCTCCCTCCTTCTTTCTCTCCTAAATTCCTTCCTCTTTTCATCCTTACTTCTTCCTTCCTTCCTTCCTCCTTTGCTCCCTCCTTACTCCTTCCTTCCTTCTCTCCTAAATTCCTTCCTCTTTTCGTCCTTACTCCTTTCCTCCCTCCTTACTCCTTTCTTTCCTTCCTTCCTCCTTTCCCTCCTTCCTTTCTTCCTCCTTTCCTCCTCCTTTCCTCCCTCCCTTCCTTCTTTCCTTCCCTCCTTCCTTTCTTCTGTCCTTCTTTCCATCCCTCCTTCTGTCCTTCCTTCCTTCCTTCCTTCCTTCCTCTTTTCCTCCCTCCCTCCTTTCCTTCCTTCCTTCCTTCCTCCTTTCCTTCCTTCCTTTCTTCCTCCTTTCCTCCTCCTTTCCTCCCTCCCTTCCTTCTTTCCTTCCCTCCTTCCTTTCCTTCTGTCCTTCTTTCCATCCCTCCTTCTGTCCTTCCTTCCTTCCTTCCTTCCTTCCTTCCTCCCTCTTTTCCTCCCTCCCTCCTTTCCTTCCTTCCTCCTGTCCTTCCTTCCTTCCTTCCTTGACATGAGGACAATAGGAGGGTTAACATGTGTTGAGTTTAAATGGCAGTTATATTGACTCACTGTGAGCTGCAGGATGGATGATCGTGTGATGAGGAGACTCGAGGCTCCTGTGTTTGAGTTATGTGTAAACTTGTGCTTTCACTACTGCGTGACTTTTTAAAGATTAATAATTGAGTTTGGCTCACAGCTCCACTCGGGGATTGGTGTAAATAACTGTCAAAGTGAGGGTAAACATTTATTTATTTAAAGGCGTAAACTGTTCTTAAGGATTTGGTCGTTCAAAGTGGAGAAGACAAAGTTTCTAAAGATACTAAATATGTTGTGAGTATAAAATAATTAACCCTTAAACAGACAACGTGCACCAGGAGATACAGACTCTGTAACCTTCTTGTTGTCCTCCCGGGTCCTTCCTCTGTCCTTCCTTCCTTCCATCCTTCCTTCATCTGTCCTTCCTTCCTTCCTTCCTCAGATCTAAGTTCAGCTGTTAGGGTAAATGTTCCCTCCTTCTGTCCTTTCTTCCTTCCTTCATCTGTCCTTCCTTTCTTCCTTCCTTCATCTGTCCTTCCTTTCTTTCTTCCTCCCTTCCTTCCTTTCTTTCTTCCTCCCTTCCTTCCTTCCTTCCTCCCTCCCTCCCTCCCTCCCTCCCTCCCTCCCTCCCTCCCTTCCTTCCTTCCTCCCTCCTTTCCTTCCTTCTTCCTCCCTCCTTCCTTTCCTTCCTACTTCCTCCCTTCCTTCCCTTCCTCCCTCCTTTCCTTCCTCCCTCCTTTCCTTCCTTCTTCCCTCTTTTCCTTCCTACCTTCCTTGCTTCCTCCCTCCTTCCTTTCCTTCCTTCTTCCTCCCTTGCTTCCCTTCCTTCCTCCTTTCTTTCCTTCTTCCCTCCTTTCCTTCCTTCCTTCCTTCCTTCCTTCTTTCCTTCCTTCCTTCCTTACTTGAGGTGCAAATGACATAACTAGTAAGGCCTGTTTAAGGGTTAACAAGACGTCTCAAATAAGTTTTGTGTTCAAATGACGGAGCCCTATAATAAAATAATAAAATAATAAAATATATGCATAATAAAAATGCATCTTTCGTACACTACCAGTCAAATATTTGGACACTTTCCTGTACTGTATTTTTCCAGCTGTGGAGCCAATTAATGGGAAATATATAATAGATTTATTTAAGGATGAGATGACACATCTGAGAGGGATGCTCAACTTAAAAATGTATTCATTTATTAAACATAATGTACGATGGAGTATTAGGGCCAGGCAAAAAAACTGAAAAAACTTGGTTTGATCCTGCGATACTGTGGTCAAGCCTCCACAGTAAGTTGATTTCATTTAATTTTCTTGTGCCTGACTGTTTTTTTTTTCTTGTGTCTGACTTTTTTTTTTGCCTGTTTTTATTTATTCACATTGTACTTCTAATCAAACTAATGTGTCATCAGAGGAGAGCAAACACTGTTATATCTTTATTATTATAGCTCCACTAATAAAACTAACACTCACATTTAGCCTGTGAGCTAGCTCAGACATTCAGGTGATTTAAGTGGATTTAAGTTGTAGCTCCGCTCACAGACTACAGACTCTACTCCCCTCAACACAAATGAAACGCACCCTGTTTTTGCAACAAGGCGGACTGTTAAAAGTTCTGCAGCATGTGATGTGTTAGCATGTTAGCATGTAGCTCCCATAAGGGATCATCCCTATGTTCCCCCGGTCCTATGCTCCCCGCTTTGTATGTGACAACATAGGGATGATCCCGTCTACAGTTAGCCAGTTAGCTGAGTTAGCTGTCAAGCTAACAGCGGAGTTAGCCGCTGAGCTAGCAGCCGAATTAGCTGCCGAGCTAACAGTGGAGTTAGCTGCCGAGCTAGCAGCCGAGCTAACAGCGGAGTTAGCCGCTGAGCTCGCAGCCGAATTAGCCGCCGAGCTAACAGCGGAGTTAGCCGCGATCGGGGAACAGAGGTACGCTCCCCTCACATAACATGAAGTTTGCCTGTAAAATGTCTCTAATGTTGCTTCTTTGCAGCTTTTTGGAGAAGTAGTAGTGGAGCTCTGCTGTTGCTGCTGCAGGCCTGCGACTCTTATCAGCTGTCTGGATATAAACTACATCAGAGCAACCCTGCTTTACCTGAGCAAGGTAAACGTTTGCTGCTTATGCTAATATACTTATTGTGAGTTTAGCTCTAGCTTCTGTTTGTGTGTTTGGACATATGGCTTCACAGCTGCTTCTGCTCCGGCTGCTAATATTTACTCTAATGCTGCTGTTTTCCCATGCATGTGTAATATTTTCATTAGTTTAAACTGTAATTTAATTTCTTGTTGTTTCCTGCTGTGCTACCTTCACATTATAGTCCATTTTACACTCAAGCTGGCAAAGGTTACTGATACGTTTTGAATGTCTGTAGATAATACTTTCATTCAAGCTGTAAATCTTTATGACAAGTACAGTGGTGATGTTTGAGTAGGATGGGTTTTCTTCTTGTTTCCTCTCCACTTTAACCTTTAACCCTTAAACAGACAATGTGCACCAGGAGATACAGACTCTTTAACCTTCGTGTTGTCCTCCCGGGTCCTTCCTCTGTCCTTCCTTCCTTCCATCATCTGTCCTTCCTTCCTTTCTTCCTTCCTTCCTTCTTTCCTTCCTTCATCTGTCCGTCCTTCCTTCCTTCCTTCCTATAAGTTCAGCTGTTAGGGTAAATGTTCCCTCCTTCTGTCCTTTCTTTATTCCTTCATCTGTCCTTCCTTCCTTCCTCCCTCCTTTCCTTCCTTCTTCCTCCCTTCCTTCCCTTCCTCCCACCTTTCTTTCCTTCTTCCCTCCTTTCCTTCCTACCTTCCTTCCTTTCCTTCCTTCTTCCTCCCTTGCTTCCCTTCCTCCCTCCTTTCTTTCCTTCTTCACTCCTTTCCTTCCTACCTTCCTTCCTTCCTCCCTCCTTCCTTTCCTTCCTTCTTCCTCCCTTGCTTCCCTTCCTTCCTCCTTTCCTTCCTTCTTCCGTCCTTTCCTTCCGTCCTTCTTTCCTTCATTCCTTCCTTACTTGAGGTGAAAATGACATAACTAGTAAGGTCTGTTTAAGGGTTAAAACACATTTAGTCTCTTCTGTCTGTTACACCAGTTTTTATATTCTTGCTGTGTTGCTTTTAATGTTACTGATTGTTCATCTGCTGTTGTTTTAAATGTGCTTTATGGATACATTTGACGTGATTTGAGTTAAAACATCAGTGTTATTTTACTTTAATATTGGGTTAATATAAATTATTTATTTATATATATATATTTACTGTTCCTGCAGCTTGAGACTGTGGAGGTTCCTTCCAGCTTTGACTGAGCACTGAGCCGACGCCACAACGATGACTTGAGTCACTCCAGCAAGGTAAGTGTCTGCTGCTGAGTTTCACATCCAGGCTACATATATAGGAGGGTTTGAATTAGTCTCACTTTTAATGGCTATAAAATATATCAAAGCAGACAGCTCCAGGAAGATCTTGGAAAATGAAACTGGCAGTGGCTTTTTCAAAGTCTGTACAAAGCGTTTGTACCATCTGTCCTTCCTACCTTCCTTTTTTCCTTACTTCAGTCCTTCCTTCCATCTGTCCTTCCTTCCTTCCTTCCTTCCTTCCTTCTGTCTGTCTGTCTGTCCTTCCTACCTTCCTTTTTTCCTTCTTGCCTCCTTTCCTTCCATCCATCCATCCATCCATCTTTCCTGTCTTCATTTCCTTCCTTGTTGTCCTTCCTTCCTTCCTTCCTTCTGTCTGTCTGTCTGTCCTTCCTACCTTCCTTTTTTCCTTACTTCGGTCCTTCCTTCCACCTGTCCTTCCTTCTTTCCTTCCTTCCTTCTGTCTGTCTGTCTGTCCTTCCTACCTTCCTTTTTTCCTTACTTCGGTCCTTCCTTCCACCTGTCCTTCCTTCTTTCCTTCCTTCCTTCTGTCTGTCTGTCTGTCCTTCCTACCTTCCTTTTTTCCTTACTACGGTCCTTCCTTCCACCTGTCCTTCCTTCTTTCCTTCCTTCCTTCTGTCTGTCTGTCTGTCCTTCCTACCTTCCTTTTTTCCTTACTTCGGTCCTTCCTTCCACCTGTCCTTCCTTCTTTCCTTCCTTCCTTCTGTCTGTCTGTCTGTCCTTCCTACCTTCCTTTTTTCCTTACTTCGGTCCTTCCTTCCACCTGTCCTTCCTTCTTTCCTTCCTTCCTTCTGTCTGTCTGTCTGTCCTTCCTATCTTCCTTTTTTCCTTACTTCGGTCCTTCCTTCCACCTGTCCTTACTTCCTTTCTTCCTTCCTTCCTTCCTTCCTTCTGTCTGTCTGTCTGTCCTTCCTACCTTCCTTTTCTCCTTACTTCGGTCCTTCCTTCCACCCTTTCTTCCTTCTGTCCTTCCTTCCTTCCGTCTGTCTGTCCTTCCTCCCTTCCTTCTTTCCGTCCTTCCTTCTATCTGTCCTTCCTCCCTCCCTCCCTCCCTCCCTCCCTCCCTCCCTCCCTCCTTCCTTCCTTCCTTCCTTCCTTCTTGCCTCCTTTCCTTCTTGCCTCCTTTCCTTCCATCCATCCATCCATCCATCCATCCATCCATTCATCTTTCCTGTCTTCATTTCCTTCCTTGTTGTCCTTTCTTCCTTCCATCTTTCCCTCTTTTTCTTCCTTCCATCCTTCCTTCCTTCCTTCCTCCCTCCCTCCCATCTTCCTTCCTTCCTTCCTCCCTCCCTTTCTCCTTCCTTCCTTCATTCCTTCCTTCCTTCCTTCCTTCTTGCCTCCTTTCCTTCCATCCATCCATCCATCCATCTTTCCTGTCTTCATTTCCTTCCTTGTTGTCCTTCCTTCCTTCTGTCCTTCCTTCCTTCCTTCCTTCCGTCTGTCTGTCCTTCCTCCCTTCCTTTTTTCCTTACTTCGGTCCTTCCTTCCGTCCTTCCTTCCTTCCTTCCTTCCTCCCTCCCCCCCTCCCTCCCTCCCTCCTTCCTTCCTTCCTTCTTGCCTCCTTTCCTTCCATCCATCCATTTTTCCTGTCTTCATTTCCTTCCTTGTTGTCCTTTCTTTCTTCCATCTTTATTTCTTTTTTTCCCTTCCTTCCTTCCTTCCTTCCTTCTCTTTCCTTCCATCTATCATTTCTCCCTTTCATCCTTCCACTGTGCGCTATGACACTAAACACCTCAATCACCTCCAACAAGTGTTCATTTCTTGTGTTAACATCCTTATTGTCAGTTGATGTCTTGGCTCTGGTAAATTGCAGGTCCTTCCTTCCTTCCTTCCTCCCTCCCTCCCTTCCTCCCTCCCTCCCTCTCTCCTTCCTTCCTTCATTCCTTCCTTCCTTCCTTCCTTTCTTCCTTCTTGCCTCCTTTCCTTCCATCCATCCATCCATCCATCCATCCATCCATCCATCTTTCCTGTCTTCATTTCCTTCCTTGTTGTCCTTCCTTCCTTCCTTCCTTCTGTCTGTCTGTCTGTCCTTCCTCCCTTCCTTTTTTCCTTCCTTCGGTCCTTCCTTCCACCCTTTCTTCCTTCTGTCCTTCCTTCCACCCTTTCTTCCTTCTGTCCTTCCTTCCTTCCATCTGTCTGTCCTTCCTCCCTTCCTTTTTTCCTTACTTCGGTCCTTCCTTCCACCCTTTCTTCCTTCTGTCCTTCCTTCCTTCCTTCCTTCCTTCCTTCCTTCTGTCCTTCCTTCCTTCCTCCCTCCCCCCCTCCCTCCCTCCCTCCCTCCTTCCTTCCTTCCTTCCTTCTTGCCTCCTTTCCTTCCATCCGTCCATTTTTCCTGTCTTCATTTCCTTCCTTGTTGTCCTTTCTTTCTTCCATCTTTCCTTCTTTTTTTTCCTTCCTCCCTTCCTTCCTTCCTTCCTTCCTTCCATCTTCCTTCCTTCCTTCCTTCCTTCCTTCCTTCCTTCCTTCCTTCTTGCCTCCTTTCCTTCCATCCTTCCATCCATCCATTTTTCCTGTCTTCATTTCCTTCCTTGTTGTCCTTTCTTTCTTCCATCTTTCCTTCTTTTTTTCCCTTCCTCCCTTCCTTCCTTCCTTCATTCCTTCCTTCCTTCTCTTTCATTCCATCTATCATTTCTCCCTTTCATCCTTCCACCGTGCGCTATGACACTAAACACCTCAATCACCTCCAACAAGTGTTCATTTCTTGTGTTAACATCCTTATTGTCAGTTGATGTCTTGGCTCTGGTAAATTGCTGTTTGCATGGCTGCCGACGCTCGTGGATGATTATTTGCTGACTGCTCTTTTTGTCCGTGCAATATTTGTGGTGTTTTTTTTTTTTTTATTAATAATAATTTAAAACATCTTGAGGTGGCTGCTTTTTTTGCTATAGTCATTTCCCTTTTGCTTGCTTGTTGTTTGGCATATGCACTTTACGCTTTTCAGGGTGTTGATTTGTTCAGTGATGGAATATGAATACTGATGTTTGAGTATTATGACTTTAACACTTTGTTTCCTTTTAGCTCCCACAGTAATGAAACTTCTGTCTGAGGTTATTTAGTGTGCTGGCTTTAAGAATGGAAATGTGACATGAAGAAAAACACCTCATTATTGCTTTCTGTAATATTTACTTTAGAGCTGCAATGATTAGTCGAGTAATTGGTTGATTTCTTAATTGTGAATAGTTTCCGGTCTCTTTACTCCTCTCTGTTAGTAAACTGGATATTTTTGGGTTGTACACTTTTGGATCTTGGGGCTCACTCATATTAAGACGAATCTGAGTATGTTGTTCGATAGTGCTGGGCGGTATGAAAATGAAAGACTTTAATATTTAAGCTGCTGGAAATGTAATAGCAAAACTACCCAGGAATCGTAGCAGGAAACAGTATGTAAAAGATGATGAAGAGATAGACAATATGCCATAACGTAACATACATTTGTGTATCCAACACACTAGTGCTGGGAGGTATGACCAAAAATGTTTATCGCAGTATTTTTCAAAATAAAAGCGGTTTCACGGGATATGACGGTATTTTTTTTCATGCATAATCAGCTGTTCATAACATCTTCTACTAGTTGAGAGAGGAACTACTACTCTATTGAAGTAGATTGACTTAGGATGGACTATTTTACTGTCATGATGAGTGAATATTAGTCATATCAGAGCTGCCAACACTTCCTGTTTCTCCCGTATTTTAGACTCATCTCCCTCGGTTCTCCCGTTTTGTCTTTTCTCCCGGGAATCTCCCGTAATTTACAGCCCCAACTTTGTTTATTAATAATAATAAGAAGAGCGCAGTAACAAAGGTTTTATTTTGAAAAGCCAGGAAGCCAGGAAGCCACCGCAGCTCTGTTAGTTTGACAGAAGCTGAAATACACGGTGAAATGTTTTTAACTGTAAATAAAAGTGCAGAGTTTCCAGCCTGCGTCAGACGATGCTGAGTTTACTGACTAATTATTAAAAACCAGGATATGATGTGTGAACTATCGTCATGGTAACTCGCTCGGCAGGCAAACATCTTCTGCTGTTTGTTGAGCGGCAGGAATGTTCGATTATGTTCTTAATAAATCGATAATGAAAATAATAATTTGTTGCAGCCCTATTTAGCTTCATTAGAAGACCTTCAAATTTGCGTTTTCTACACACAATGCATGTTTAATGTTTAATTAGCTCATCCTAACCTGGACGCAGGCTCTTTGAACTTCTCCACTCAGGATAGAAATACTGACATCCATAAAAACTTCCACCAGCAAACGCATGAAAACCTCTGCAGCTGTTGGCTTACACACATCTGAACCGTACCGAAACTGAACTAACATCGCACTTTGCATTCAATCTCCACCATTTAATCATTTATTGCACACTTCACATTTCATTTTTGCACTTGTCACCAATATTTAATCACACATTTCATTTCTTTGTCCATAATACACGTCCATACTTCCTTTTGCACAGTCAATATTTAATTTAAAGTTTTATATCCCATCTGTAAATTGCTTTCCTTTAAATTTAGCACTACTTTGTTTCATCATTATTATTAACTTTTGTTCTATTTTTATTACCCTACGTTCATGTTCTTTGCATGCTTGAATACTTTGCTAATAAATAGATTGTGATTCTAATTAGAGGCAGCTCATACCAGTGCGTTCATATATACTATTCATCATATTATAATCACATTTAAACGGCTTCTGCTTCGGCCGATCTGAAGCTCTCATCCAGGTGCTGTTGGTCATCTGATGCCACACAGATCAAACCATGAATTTTTTGTTATTTTAACTTTTATTAAGCTTACGTAATCTAATTTACTGCTGCATATCAGGTGGATTGAGTGCTTCAGGTTTATCTCTCGGTGCACATTTTGTTGTAGATTTGTACATACAGATAGAGATGACAGATATGATGGTTCCAAAAGGTCCTTGAGATGGACCTTGTTCTTTATTAAAGGGTAGTGTAACAATGGAAATACACATTATAATTATTTTATGATTTTCCCTTTTTAAAATCCCAGTCAAATTACATCAATGACCAATGGAGCAGAAAACCTCAGAGCAACGGTGAACCCATGGTCGTCGACTTAGAAAATTCCTGGAAGACATGTCAGTGGTTTTGATCACAAAATGATCCTAATAATTTAATCTGGTAATTGAAATGGTGGGTACTGAAATGATTTTTTTTTTTAAAACTATGAGAAAAAGAAATGTCTCAAGTCATAATCAGATTGAGAGGCTACAGTATATTGTCTCCAAGAATTCTTTCACATAGCAACACAGTATTTAAAAATCCTTTAAATAACAATCAAGAGGTTAAATTCTTATGTATTAAATACTTTTCAACATTGCCTTTTCTTTTTTTATTAGTGTTTTACGTTTGGCTTACAAAGTCCCAGCAGTATTTGCTTGTCAGTGTCTTCTCCTTTACATTTTGCTGCCCAAGATATTATTGCACTGATAATTGAGAGTCAGTACTCTCAAATACACTATTGGTGTAGAGTTTAATTTTTGCTTTAACCAAAGGCTGAGGGGAGAACCCCCAGGCATACCCCCTTCAGAGGGGCTCAGTCTGAAAGCCTGGTGGAGGTCCTGTAAGGATGGGGGCTCAGACCTCAGACTCCAGGCTAGATACCCTGCCCCAGGGCTTTGGCACATAGGGACTGTTGACTCTGCGCGCCACCAACACCTGCCTCCGCTCTCTGCTCCCAGAGCCTGGGTCTTCCCTCTTTCCTGTGCCATCGTAGCCCCCAAACATATTGTTCTGGTAAACCATCTGCCTGTCACTCATACGAGGCAACATTGCTGCGTTATCAGGGCAGTGGCTCGTACAGGGAAACAAGTGGCACATGTCCTTGGAACTGTCGTAGAACTGCGGCGGCCCCTGGGCCAGCGGCCCCACATACACTGGTAGGTCTGTGTATGAGTTCAGGTAGGTGGAGTAGTGTCTGTGCACCACTGTGGAGGAGGAGCGGCGCAGGGCAGCGGCATTCTGCAGGATGGCCTCCCTGTACGAGGGCAGCCGGGTGGACTCAGAGTACTTGAGCTTTTGCTTGTAAGGGTAGGAGCGCATGTGGGCTGGGTCCAAGTAGGCAGGCTCAGCAGCCAAGGGGTAGCAGGACAGGTTATGCCCCAAGCTGCCGTAAAGCTTATGGGGCTTCGGGTTGGCTACCACCACCCGTGGAAACAGGTCAGGCATGTCTATGCGGTTCGAGGGAGATGTGGATGTTGAGGGCTTTGTTTCATCTACCTGATGGACCCTATCGTTGCCCCATGTGGCTTTGAGGAATGAGGCGCGGCGGTTGAGTTTGTCCTTCCCCAGAAGTGGTACGTCATCCATTTCAGGCTCCAGGTAGGACTTCATACAGGAGTTGCAGCTGGTGCTGCCGCCTGGGTAGTGTCCTGTACAGGCCATGGCAGAAGCATCTGCATGGGCATGGTTGTTCAGGAGGTGATTGGCCCTCAGCTCAGCAAGGCAGGATCGAGGTTCATTATATTCACCTCTCACTCTGGGGTCTGCAGCATCGAACACGTAGCTATGGGACCTCCTCCTCCGACTCACACAGTCAGGAGGGTAGCTAAACTTCCTCCTCAGTGGTCCTTTGTGCTCCAGGTAGATATCGGGCACCTGGAATTCCCTGTAAGGAACAAACGAGGACGTAGGGTGCCGGGGCTGGTTCTCCACATACAGCCTGCTGCTGTGGTGGGGGTTGGGCGGACCGGAGGGAGCAGGGTCCCTAATGGCGATATGAGGGCTGCTGAGGCTGGAGATGGGCAGAGTCCTCTCTAATACATGTTGACTGTTGCGGGTGGGCAACGTGTAGCGGAGCGGGGTCGGCCGGGTCACCACACGGGGTTTATCCAACAGGGGCTGGGTGGTGGGGTCCCCATAATGAATCGGGAAGGTGGGTGTGAGGGCCCTCTGAGGGTACGGTAAATGGTTGTCTGTGATGCTGGAGATGTAGGGCAAGCGGCCATGGGTCATGTCTGTGGTCGTCACTCTGGGTGGCAGGCCGACCCGCACGTTGTCGGCCCCTCGCCTGCTCCAGTTCTCTATTGTCTTGGTTGCATTGTCCAGAGAGTTCTCCACTCGGGCAGACGACACCATGTTCTTTGCCGTCTGCAGCATCTTTAGCATGTTGGCTTGTGAGTAGTTGGTAGTAACGTCCGGGCTCTGCATGCTTCCATTGCGATCAGTGTGCTCTACTCCATTGAAGCAGCTGTAGATGCCCTGCGGAGAGATGACAAAGCAAATATATAATCTTTCTTCACAATGAACCAATAATGGCACTTTTCCGCTACACAGTTCCAGCACTACTCGGCTCGACTCGACTCCAAGAACGACCTTTTCCATTACAAAAAGGTACCTACTCAACGTGGGCCGGGTCGTCATAGCAACGGCTCCGTGAAACTGCCTTGACTTCGTTTTATACGCGACACAAACACACAAACAATGGAGGACATGGAGGCGATGGTGTACTTGCTGCTGTATGTGGCTTTCTGTCACACACAAAGCAACAAAATTGAGCTGTATGGCTGTAACGCTGTTGCTGGTATTTAAAAATAGCGGGTTTGATTCTTGTGTGGGACGGCTCATGACTCTACCAGCGACAACTCTTCTGACCAATCAGCGGCTGGTAGTCTGTTGACGTCACATTTTAGTATCGGCTCGGCTCGCTTGGAACCTCAGCAGAGCAGGGACTAAAAAAGTACCAGGTACCAGGTACTATCCCTAGTGGAAAGACGAGTCGAGTCGAGCCGAGCTGGAACTGTGTAGTCGAAAAGCTCCGTAACTCCCAAAGGTTTTCAGGTTTTATGTTTTGCCACATTCATTGTAATTAAAGTCAGTACATTTCTACAAAATTAATTTTCAGAGGAAGAGAGCTGAGAAACATTAACGTATGGGTAACTGTCACTGCAGAATGAGATTTGTTGTTTGCACACAGCTTGATCTTAAAAAAACAGCTCAGGCATATAAATGAGTGAGCTGCTGATCATACATTTAGCACATTCATTTCTCTGTATCTCTTATCCCACCAGACTTTTTTATTTTACTTTCAAATTGTGTATCAGTTTAGAATATTTAATCTCACCTCGCTCACTACTGTTGACGCACAGCTGAAGGTTTTTTTTTTTTAATGGGGCAATTTGAATTAAACTTCTCAGGGATCACAGACATCACAGTGTTTCAGCAAATATCCATGAAATGCTTTAACCCTTTATTGGGCAAATAATTATATTTGATAACTTCTGTAAATATCCCAAAATATCCTTCCTTCCTTCTTTCCTGCCTTCTTTCTTCCCTTCCTCTTTTCCTTTCTCCCTCCCTCGTTCCTTATTTCCTCCGTCCTTCCTTTCCTTCCTTCCATCTGTCCTTCCTCCCTCCCTCCTTCTCTCCTCCCTTCCTTCTTTCCTTCCTCCATCCCCCTTTCTTCTTCCTTCCTTCCTTCTGTTCTTCCTCCCTCCCTCCTTCTCTCCTCCCTTCCTTCTTTCCTTCCTCCATCCCCCTTTCTTCTTCCTTCCTTCCTTCTTTCTTCACTTCCTCCCTCCCTCCTTCTCGCTTTCTTTCCTCCCCCCTACCTTCCTTCCTTCCTTCCTTCCTCCCTCCTTCCTTCCTTCCTTCCTTCCTTCCTTCCTTCCTTCCTTCCTTCCTTCCTTCCTTCCCTTCCTTCCTTCCTTCCTTCCTTCCTTTCAATGAGTGTCCTATAAAGGGTTAAACTAATTTTATTTTTACTATTTTTATTTATAACTGACTTACTGCATTACCAGTATTTGTAAGGCTATGTTTGGAATGAGACCTCAGATGTAGACATTTTTTCATACAGCAAAGCCACTACAGAACATTTCTATGCAACTCATGTCTGCAAAAACTGTTTTGTCTCTTGAGAGCGTGGAATATAAATTACTTAACCCTTAAACAGGCAGGAGTGGAACCCTAACCCTTACTAGTTATGTCATTTGCACCTAAAGTAAGGAAGGAAGGAAAGGAGGAGGGAAGAAGGAAGGAAGGAAAGGAGGAGGGAAGAAGGAAGGAAGGAAGGAAGGAAGGAAGGAAAGGAGGAGGGAAGAAGGAAGGAAGGAAGGAAAGGAGGGAAGAAGGAAGGAAAGGAGGAAGGAAGGGAAGCAAGGGAGGAAGAAGGAAGGAAAGGAAGGAGGGAGGAAGAAGGAAGGGAAGGAGGGAAGGAGGGAGGAAGGGAGAAGGAAGGAAAGGAGGGAGGGAGGAGGAAGGAAGAAAGAAAGGAAGGACAGATGAAGGAAGGAAGAAAGGAAGGACAGATTAAGGAAAGAAGAAAGGACAGAAGGAGGGAACATTTATCCTAACAGCTGAACTTAGATCTAAGGAAGGAAGGAAGGAAGGAAAGGAGGGAAGAAGGAAGGAAAGGAGGAAGGAAGGGAAGCAAGGGAGGAAGAAGGAAGGAAGGGAAGCAAGGGAGGAAGAAGGAAGGAAGGGAAGCAAGGGAGGAAAGGAGGAAGGAAGGGAAGCAAGGGAGGAAGAAGGAAGGAAGGGAAGCAAGGGAGGAAGAAGGAAGGAAAGGAAGGAGGAAGGGAGAAGGAAGGAAAGGAGGGAGGAAGGGAGAAGGAAGGAAAGGAGGGAGGGAGGAGGAAGGAAGAAAGAAAGGAAGGACAGATGAAGGAAGGAAGAAAGGACAGAAGGAGGGAACATTTATCCTAACAGCTGAACTTAGATCTAAGGAAGGAAGGAAGGAAGGAAGGAAGGACGGACAGAGGAAGGACCCGGGAGGACAACAGGAAGGTTAAAGAGTCTGTATCTCCTGGTGCACGTTGCCTGTTTAAGGGTTAAAGTGTGCCCACAAATCCCTGCATGATATTAAGGGAGGTTCTAGTGAGACCTAATCTTAACACTGTTTTAATTTCACAACTACACAGCTGTGTTTAAGATTTTTTTTTTTTTTGTGAGAGGTAACACATTCATTACTACAATTAAACTCCAAATCATTCTCTTACCCTATGAATAAACAATGCTCACTTTTTAATTTCCTTTTTATTTTAAGACAACTTACTCGACTGATAGCAAGAAGGAAATCCAAGCGCTCTGATTTGCGGACTGAATGTCTCAGTTTCCAGTAGAGCAGATGTTCCCAAGCAAAAACCAGCAGACTCAGACCCATGGCCACAAGCAGCATGTAGAAGACTCCCGCCATGTTGTCGATGTCCAGCTTACTGCTCATCACCTCTTTCTTCTCATTTCGGCAGATGCCTGTGAGCCAGACGGTCTGCAGCTTCTGTGTGTCACCTATAAGTGAGGAAGGAAGACGATAGATAAGCATAAGGTTCATTGACATAACACTAATTTGTGATTCAAGTCCTTATCCTTATTATATCTGACTCCTTTGTGCTGGCACTTGTCCTTTTTAGATAGATAAGCAAATTACAGCTGCTGTCATGTAATTACATCTAATTAAAAGTGTGGCAGCAGTGGCTACCAGACCTTACAAAGAAATACAGCGTGTCTGTGGACGAAGAGGAAGAGACATCAGGACGGGGAAGAATCCAGCAGCTTAACCCTCCTGTTGTCCTCGAGTTAAGGGAGGAAAGGAGGAAGAAGGAAGGAAAGGAGGAAGGAAGAAGGAATGAAAGGAGGAAGGAAAGGAGGGAGGTAGAGGAAGGGAAGAAGGAAGGAAAGGAGGGAGGTAGAGGAAGGGAAGAAGGAAAAGGAAGGAAAGGAGGGAGGAAGGAAGGAGGAAGGAAAGGAGGAAAGGAAAGGAAAGAAGGAAGGTAGGAGGGAGGGAGGAAAGAAGGAAGGTAGGGGGAGGAAAGAAAAGGAGGAAGGGAGGGAGAAAGAAAGAAGGGAGGACCCTTCCTTCTTTCCTCTGTCCTTACTGTCTCCTTACTCCTTTCCTTCCTTCTCTCCTTACTTCCTTCCTCTTTTTAGCTTGTGACCTCTTTTAAAATGAGAACCAGTTATACTTGTTTTTATTTGATAATCTTTTAGACGTCAGAAGATGTAAAATGATCTAGTTGATTAGAGACAAGTCTGAAAAATGACTTTGTGTTGCAGAAATAACTAAAACCATGAGACACTTTTTTTTACTTTGCCAATAACAGACACGGCAGTTTTGTAGAGGATCAAGTTGACTGATAATCTGTTTGTCTAAAATCACATCATTTTCCTGCTGAAAGTCTCTGTGAGATATATATTGGAGAATAACAGAGAATAATATCACAGGACTTCCTGTTGGCTGGCTCCAGGGTTGACACATTATGCAACAGCCTGCACTACTCTTACCATCTATTGCATATTTCTCCCAAAGGTGACCAGACTTTTGCACAAGGCTTCACAATAACTACCCTGGGGAACGTCGGTCAGCAGAATACGTGTCATATTATAAATCACCTCATATTGACATGCATTCATGACGTGTCTGAATATTTTGTAACCTATATTCATGGTCATATTCTGCTTTTTATTTTTTGTGCAAACACAGTCATTATATTAGCATTGCTCCTATTTGCTTTATGAAATTCAACCCTCTACTGCATATATATGAAGAATTTACCATCAGCTAGGAACTGGAGCAGAGCCAGGTCGATGTGTCGCTTCCAACGTGAATCCTTCTGCAGTGCGATGCCATAACCAGTGGTAGCAAACACTTTCCCACTGCCAATGGTCACCAGCTTGCAGCCCTCGTCTTTGCCAGCCATGTAATTCAGCACAGCAGCATCATAGATAAAGGCATCCAGTTTCCTACAAGGGGAAAGAAACAGATTTTCTCTTAAGTAGCCATTATATAACTGTTAGGCTCCACTCTGGCTCTTAATTCCGCTGTTTCATATATATATATATATCTTTTTTTACGAGTCTTGGCAAACCTACCCTGTTTTGAGGCTGTTAAGGGCATCCTCTACTCCCTTCTGGTTGTATTTGACCATGTGGGAGTGCATCTCAGGGTAGTTACTCCTTATGTTGCGCTCAGTGCTGCCATTTGGGACTGTACCAAAGCGGAACGGAGGGTACTGCTCCTGCGGCTTTTGAAACTGTTTAAAAAAAGAGACAGAAAGGGGAATATTTTCACGATTTGTAACATTGATTGACACCAAAATGTAAAACACTTCTGGCATATGAGAAAGCAGTCATTTACGTTTTTCCTCATCACCCTAATAGCTGTTTTCTCTTTTCTGTCATTTACTGTGGAAGCCTCATGCAGGCTGTAACGCTCAGATTCAAAGCTCAGAAACTAATTTCGTGACATTGTCCACCTTGGCATTCTTGTGATTTCTGCCTTTTTTTGCTCTCGAGTTCTGTTTTACTCGTTATCCTGCTGGTCTTTGCTCTGTTAATTTATACATCTGACTGCGTAAATTCAGACCCAACAATCAAGAAATGAACTTTTTGTCCAGACGCAGTGTCCCGAGGGATCACGAATTCTTTCATCCTTCCCTCGTCTGCAATAAGAAATGAACCGCTCATTTTTATACTTTAGCTTTTGGCAGTACTATATGCATTTAATTAGCTGCAGGGACAGAACGTGGGAGAGAGGGGTTGAAATACAATCAAAGACAAAATTGTACTTTTCATTAACCTTATGCAAATATGCTCACAGTACATTAGTAAAGGGACAATTTGATATAAACTCTGTGCAATATCATCTCAGGATGTTTCAATAATGAACCAGACCTCTTCTGCATTCTGATATTAAACCTTAAGCAATCTCTTGAGGTCATGTTTATATCCCAAAATCCCTTATTTTACAAAAAGGAAGACACTTAAGAGGATCGATGCCTGTTTCTGGACACAATGGGTGGGATGTAGCAGCAGTAAAATTACAATATCGACAAACAGAATTGGATTATACCACCCAAAAACCCACAAAGGATCAGCAATACAAAGTACAAGGAATACTGATTAAGTGTACAGGTCAATGCACATTTCTTGCAATACTCAATCTGTGCTTCATTATCAGAAAATCCAAGTTACCAAACCAATGCATTTTGGCATCTAAGTTACTTTATTAAGGTAAAGGGCACATTGGGGTGATGTTTAAAAGAAACCTTGATTGACTGTTGGTAGGAAACTGGATGCAGAACAAAGTCTTCATCTTGTTTGTTATCTTGTTTGGGTTTTACTGTATTGTGTGTTTGACAGTTGTTACTGCTTTCCTTATGAGTGATGTCACCTGGCTGCCAACCAAACTCCCCCCTTGTGGACAATAAAGAGTGATTTATTGATTGATCCATCCAAATATCCGCCCTAAGAGGTTTTGTAGCTCTACAGCAACAACAAAACTCTTCCACCTTGGATTCTGTGGGCGGATGGCTATTATTTGAAAGACCATAAGAGGCTGCATGCCAGAAAAACATGAGCTGTTTTAAAGTCAATTCATTGATTTACTTCTAAACATATTATACATGTTGGAAAATGGTTACAGAAAACATGTGAAAAGGCTGATACTACGCAGTACTGAATTGTGGAGATAGAGCCTTAAACTGTTTCCTAGCCTCTCATTTTTCCTGATTTTCTGAGCCTGCAAAAAAGGGCTTGGTCCCTCCCCTACAATATAAGACCGAGAGTCCGCTCTCCTCAGTGGTTAACCTGCCTAGTGGCCAGTTATTGTTACTACATCTAACACTACTACTACTACAGTCTACAGTTAGCCAGTTAGCCGCCGAGTTAGCCGCCGAGCTAGCAGCAGAAAGCTCTCAGACGTAGCGTCCATGTTTCTGGTAAAGGTGGTGACTTTGATTGACAGGTGACACTTGGTAGGGGGCGGGGCTTCAGCGTTTGGGAGCAGAGAAAGAGGCTGATTTTTACACAACTTTGAAGCCTAATTTCATATATTTGGCGATTTTTTTAATCATTCAAATTTGGCAGGGTGGTTAACAACACACTTTTCTGTGGTATGTCAAACTCACAACACATATTTATTCTTACTTTACACAGACTTTAAGTGTTTGACTAAAGATTAATGCTGTGATTTTCCTGCTCAGCACAGTACTTACGTACATCTCTTCACGTAGCCTCCTTAGATTCAAGCATCTCACTATACTTTGACAGTATGTCACTGAAGCCTCTTCTGCATACATCCTGACTGGCAGGCAGAGATATAGTGTGTCACACACAAATGGTAGATTGAGGGAGGTCAAGCGATGTCAGATTTAACATGATGCCACATCACAAGGACTTTTCATATAAGTGAAGTGTCTATTCCGTAGGGATGAGGTAATCGTGTGCCTGAGAGTGGCTCCGCTCGTCTTCATCACACTTCTCTGATGCAAGGTCACTTTCTGTGGCTTCATCTTGTACCTCATTTACATTTACTTAACCTGAGGGGCTCAGCACAGCTGGACAAACAGCAGTTCATCCCTCTATTCCAATCATTCTGCCATGCCGAATGTTGCTCAATAATCTATGGTCTCGCTGTCAAAATGGCTGCAGAGTTAATGCATAATGAGACGAGAATCGTAAATGACTTGGCTAGAATTGTAATGCGGACAGCTCTGTCTTTTCCTCAAATGCCTCTTTAATCTCTTTAGTTGCCTGTGAGCAAAGACTCTACAAATCATTTATTGTGCTGATGGTTTCACATGGATTTTCTTGTCAATACCACTATAAAACACATCCTCGGGCCAAACAAATATGCATAAGATAATACCAGATATTACAATCCCGGTCTGCTCAGAAAATACACTTGTGCATTAAATTTCATTGGCTGTCTACAGACTACTTCTATCTAAAGTCTGGGGATGTAATTCAATCTTACCACTTACACTGTAAAGTGAAAAGTCACAGCCATGACATTGCCACTAATGGATATTTGCCTTTTCATAGCTCTACCACACAATATTTACACACCCCAAATAGACCCCTCTGTGTTTTTCCTAAGCTGTACATCAAACACAACTACCTGCCGAACAACACACACAGGATTGTCAATGACAGAAACAGAGCCCAGATAGCAAAATTCTTTTGGCCCATATCTGGCCCACACCTGACATGTTCATCCGGCCCACATACAGCATGGAATGATGGCACTTGGGTGGTCCGCTCATGTTTGCCAAAAGTGGGCCATAACCAAGCCATCACAATGCCAGATGTCAACCAAAAACACACCAAATAAACCAGTTCGGCCAAGACTGGCCCAAATATGTTTCAACAAAGGTGGGCCAAGTATGTTTCCTTATATGTGGGCCTCTTTAGGATCACATCCGGATTAGTCATTGCCATACTTGCCATATTTCGGCCAAAGATGGGCCATATTCGTTTTGTGATATTTGGCCCAAATGTATGGGTCAGTTTAGGTTCACGTCTGTTTTGTCCGGGCCAGAAGAATGCCTACAGTGCCGGATCATTGCCTCAAGTGGCCCACATTCGCATGCTATCTGGGAGAGAATCGTACCTTTTTGTCACTCAGTCCAGAGACAGTGTCAATGTATTGCTCCTGGATCATGAAGGCTGCCAGGTTGGCTGTGTACGAAGCCAGGAAGATGACAGCGAAGAAAGCCCAGACCAGGACCATGATCTTACTGGTGGTGCCTTTGGGATTCTCGATGGGGACCGAGTTGTTGAAGACAATTCCCCACAACAGCCACACTGACTTCCCGATGGTGAAGGTGGGACCGCCGGGATCTAGGGAGAAAAAAAAGGACTTGGTATCAATATAGACGACGTGGTTGGAAATATACTCATCGCTGTATAACGGCTATGTTCACACTTAACCCTTTATAGGACACTATAAAGGAAGGGAGCAAGGAAGGAAGGAAGGAAGGAGGGAGGAAGGAAAGGAAGGAAGGAGGGAGGAAGGAAAGGTAGGAAGGACGGAGGAAGAAGGAAGGAAGGAAGGTAGGCGGGAGGAAAGAAAGAGACAAGGAGGGAGGGAGGAAGGGAAGGAAGAAGAAAGGGGGATGGAGGAAGGAAAGAAGGAAGGGAGGAGAGAAAGAGGGAGGGAGGAAGAACAGATGGAAGTAAGGAAAGGAAGGAAGGAAGGACGGAGGAAGGAAAGAAGGAAGGGAGGAGAGAAGGAGGAAGGACAGATGGAAGGAAGGAAAGGAAGGAAGGAAGGACAGAGGAAATAAGGAACGAGGGAGGGAGAAAGGAAAAGAGGAAGGGAAGAAGGAAGTCAGGAAGGAAGGAAGGAAGGAAGGAAGGAAGGAAGGAAGGATATTTTGGGATATTTACAGAAGTTACCAAATATAATTATTTGCCCAATAAAGGGTTAAACTAAAAGTGCTCCAAATCTAAAAAAATCCCCCCTAGCTAACAGACAAAATAGGTTGTCAGTGACTTCCAAAAAAGACCCATATGGAAATTGATTTATTTGATGTCTGGGTAAATTAAAGGAAAGTAAATTACTTGGTTAAAGTTATAAAAAAAATAATAGACTTCCTGGCTCTGTTATTGCCGCAGTATTTGAATGTAAATTGGAAGTTGTCAGTGTTGCCGTCACAATGAAGATATCTTAGATCAGGGGTGTCAAACATGCGGCCCGTGGGCCAGAACCGGCCCGCCAAGGGGTCCAATCCGGCCCACTTGCCATCCAGTGCTCTTTTCCTTCCTTCCTTCCTTCTGTCCTTCCTTCCTTCCTGTTTTTCTTTCTTCCTTCTGTCCTTCTTTCCATCTATCCTTCCTTCCTCTCTTCCACTTGTCCTTCCTTCCATCTGCCCTTCCTTCCTTCCTTCCTTCCTTCCTTCCTTCCTTCCTTCTGTCTGTCTGTCCTTCACTGTCTCTCTTTCCTACCTTTCTTCCCTCCTTCCTTTTGTCTCTTTCCTTCCTTCCCTTCTTATTTCCTTCCTTCCTTCCTTCCTTCCTTCCTTCCTTCCTTCCCTTTTTATTCCCTTATTTTCTTCCCTCCTTCCTTCCTTCTTTCCCTCCATCTTTTTAATGATCCGGCCCACATGAGATCAAATTGGGCTGTATGTGGCCCTTGAATGAAAATGAGTTTGACACCTCTGTCTTAGATCCTTAACTTGAAATTACATGTCAGTGTCAATATCTGCAGCTTGGCTTACAGAGATTAATAATACACAACTGTGAAGCTTTTTTTTAATGTTTAATAGCGAGAAATTAGCTCTGTATATATAACTGTATATGGGCAGAATGTACTTACAGAAACAGTCTTTTTTTATGCAGTGTTTTGATACTCCTATACATTTTGACATACTGTAATAATACATAAAACAGGCATCTAAGGAATGCTAGAAACATGGCCTCTGTGGTACTTTTCTTCATCCATTATTAAATGTTTTATAGACCACATGACTCCAAGATGAAACTGCAGTATCTCAATTTTCCAGGCATTGATCCAATATGTGACTACTATAAATAGGCTAAGGCTTTCACATGTTCTCTAAAGCCCCTTGAGACCTGTGAGACTTTAGTGTTTTGTCACACCTCAGTATGGAGGTTCAAGTATGCCAGTATTAACATTTTTTATAGCACATATTCGGTCGGACATAAAACAAGCCCAAGCTAGTTACTTTTCAAGCGAGTCTGTAGACAAACAAGCCAAATGTAAGAAGGCTGGGTCATAAACCAAAGCTGTAATGGGCTGACTTTATTCTGATGAAAATGGAAACTGACATCTAATATGTGCCGAAATCATTATATGACGATAATCATAAGGATTAAAAAAACATTAAATTTCACTATTAACCCTCCTGTTGTGCTCTTTTGACTGTTCCTTCCTTCCTTCCTTCCTTCCTTCCTTCCTTCCTTCCTTCCTTCCTTCCTTCTCTCCTTCTCTCCTTCTGTCCTTCCTTCCTTCCTTCCTTATTCCGTCCTCATTCCTTCTTTCCTCTCCTTACTTCCTTCCTCATTTCCTTTTTTCTCACTTCCTTCCTCTTTCCTCCCTTCCTTCCTTCCTTTCTCATTTCCTTCCTTCCTTCCTCCCTCCCTCTTTTCCTCCCTTCCTTCTTTCCTTCCTCATTTCCTTCCTTCCTTCCTCCCTCTTTTCCTCCCTTCCTTCCTTCCTTCCTTCCTTCCTTTCTCATTTCCTTCCTTCCTTCCTCCCTCTTTTCCTCCCTTCCTTCGTTCCTTCCTCATTTTGTTAGTTCCTTCCTTCCTTCCTTGACCGGAGCACAACAGGAGGGTTAAAAATGAATTATCATAAGAATGTCTATTACATATCTATTACATTTTAATTCAGTTTCACATCATGTAGACACAAATGGCATTTTTTTTAAAATTGATTCAATCATTTAATCTTAATATTGGCAACCCCAAACTTCTATATAAAGGATGTAGATCAGTCAGCCTTGGTGTTAAGACCCTACCCAACTCAACTGAAGTTATATTTTAGCTTTATTTCATTCACTACTAACTTAATAACTTACCAGACTAATTCAGCACATTAGCGAAAAGAGCTAACTTATTAAATTAAAGGAACCTGATACTAAAGGAGTTCTGATTTCCATGTTTTACACACTGATGATGCAGCTTTTTGCCACAGAAAGATTAAAATAGTGAAGTTGTTTTCAAAATACAGTTTCACCAAGAGAAACCAGATGAGAAAAACTTGTGCTGTAGAGGTATAAATACATTCAGCGCACACTACTACTACTACAGTCTACAGTTAGCCAGTTAGCTGAGTTAGCTTCCGAGCTAACCGTCAAGTTAGCTTCCAAGCTAGCCACTGAGTTAGCAGCTGAGTTAGCAGCAGAAAGCTCGCAAGACATAGTGTCCATGTTTCTGGTAGAGGTGGTGACTTTGATTGACAGGTGACACTTGGTAGGGGGCGGGGCTTCAGCGAACTCAGCGGCCACGCCCACAGCGTTTGGTAGCAGAGAAAGAGGCTGATTTTTACACAACTTTGAAGCCTAATTTCACATATTTGCCGATTTTTTTTAATCATTCAAATTTGGCAGGGTGGTTAACAACACACTTTTCTGAGGTATGTCAAACTCAGAACACATATTTATTCTTACTTCACACAGACTTTAATGATAATATTTGATTCTATGCACACATCGTAAGTCAAACAAACAAATCCAAGCTTTGCTAACCCTAACTCTAATCTTCTACCATAGCGTTGTGGTAATGAAGGGGGGACGGTGGAGATACTACTTACCTTTAGCAGTGACCAGGCTGCGGTTGTACCCGACCGGACTGCAGTACTCAAAGACAAAGACTGTGATGGCCACCACAGTCAGACACATGACGAACATCATCACCCAGACCGCCGGGCTGTACGGCTCTGCAGGGACAAAGGACGCAGATGAAATCCACCGAATAATAAGTTCTGACTGAGACTTTAAAGATTCAGACTTCATTTGTTGGTAGTGATGAAGAAAACTGAGTAAGACCAGGCAAACTGAAACAAAGACTGTTATTTTGAATTTTAGTCACATCATTGTTAAATACAGGGAAACTCTCTGATGTGGTCGGCACATACTGTATTAAACCATGTCTTAAAAATATTATATTCATTAATTTTATTTTTTTATGACAGATTTCATTGATAAAATAATTGATTTTTTTATTGATATTGAATAAAACAGCATACAAAAGACAAAAAATAGAATAAAGGGTTAGTTAAATGTCAATTTCATCTATCATCTATCTTCCCTTCTTTCCTTCCATCTGTCTTCTTTTCCCTTCCTTCCTTCCTTCCTTCCTTCCTACAGTACCTTCCTCCCTTCCTCCCTTCCTCCCTTCCTTCCTTCTGT
>JAJDFG010001396.1:27500-36978 GCA_021039105.1 Scomber colias | reverse complement strand
TCCCTTCCTTCATCTGTCCTTCCTTCCTTCCTTCCTTCCTTCCTTCCTTCCTTCATCTGTCCTTCCTTCCTTCCTTCCTCAGATCTAAGTTCAGCTGTTAGGGTAAATGTTCCCTCCTTCTGTCCTTTCTTCCTTCCTTCATCTGTCCTTCCTTCCTTCCTCCCTCCTTTCCTTCCTTCTTCCTCCCTTCCTTCCCTTCCTCCCTCCTTTCCTTCCTTCTTCCCTCCTTTCCTTTCTACCTTCCTTCCTTCCTCCCTCCTTCCTTTCCTTCCTTCTTCCTCCCTTCCTTCCCTTCCTTCCTCCTTTCCTTCCTTCTTCACTCCTTTCCTTCCTTCCTTCCTTCCTTCCTTCCTTCCTTCCTTCCTCCCTCCCTCCCTCCTTCCTTTCCTTCCTTCTTCATCCCTTGCTTCCCTTCCTTCCTCCTTTCCTTCCTTCTACACTCCTTTCCTTCCTTCCTTCCTTCCTTCCTTTCCTTCCTCCCTCCCTCCTTCCTTTCCTTCCTTCTTCATCCCTTGCTTCCCTTCCTTCCTCCTTTCCTTCCTTCTTCCGTCCTTTCCTTCCTTCCTTCTTTCCTTCATTCCTTCCTTACTTGAGGTGCAAATGACATAACTAGTAAGGGCTGTTTAAGGGTTAATAAAGAGTGTAATATGGAAACATTAATGTACATTTTCAGGTAGTTAGATGCATTAAATCCATGTTTTCTGATATAAAAGCAGGTTTAATTTGACCTGAACAGCAACAACAGGAGGGTTCATCTTCACCGCTGCTGTCCTTCAAGGTTTCACGCCTCTGCTTGGTTTCACTTCCCAGCTCAGACCCAGAACAGGAAGCAGGTAGGCCGAGAGAACGACCATGTGAAAGTATGTTTGAATGCCACCAACGTTTCTCTAGAAGTCATGCTGGTGTCTCTCTCTCTAAACTCCCCAGATAGCAAAACTCTTTTGGCCCATATCTGGCCCACACCTGACATGTTCATCCGGCCCACATACAGCATGGAATGATGGCACTTGGGCGGTCCGCTCATGTTTGCCAAAAGTGGGCCATAACCAAGCCATCACAATGCCAGATGTCAACCAAAAACACACCAAATAAACCAGTTCGGCCAAGACTGGCCCAAATATGTTTCAACAAAGGTGGGCCAAGTATGTTTCCTTATATGTGGGCCTCTTTAGGCTCACATCCGGATTAGTCCACCACACACGGTGACACGGTGGTGTGCTTCCTGTCTTCTTTTCCTTCCTTCCTTCCTTCCTTCCTTCTGTCCTTCCTCCCTTTCTTTCCGTCCTTCTTTCCTTCCATTTTTCTTCCCTGTCTTCTTTTCCTTCCTTCCTTCCTCCCACCATTTCTTCCTTCCTTCCATCTGTCCTTACTTCCTCCCTGCCTTTCTTCCTTCCTTCCATCTGTCCTTCCTTCCTCCCTTTCTTTCTTTTTTCCTTCTTTCCGTCGTTCGTTCCTTCCATCTTTCCTTTCTTCCTTCCTTCCTCCCACCATTTCTTCCTTCCTTCCATCTGTCCTTACTTCCTCCCTTTCTTTCTTTTTTCCGTCCTTCGTTCCTTCCATCTTTCCTACCTGTCTTCTTTTCCTTTCTTCCTTCCTTCCTCCCTGCATCCGGATTAGTCATTGCCATACTTGCCATATTTCGGCCAAAGATGGGCCATATTCGTTTTGTGATATTTGGCCCTAATGTCATTTACTACATGGGCCAGTTTAGGTTCACGTCTGTTTTGTCCGGGCCAGAAGAATGCCTACAGTGCCGGATCATTGCCTCAAGTGGCCCACATCCGCATGCTATCTGGGTCAGGCCTTCTAGTAAAGGTGCTTTCAGAGGTTACTGCTAAATAAATAAGACTTATAGACACTATTTCACTAAACCTAAATACTAGACATCCCATTGTTAATCCAGAGGGTTTTACCCTCCTGTTGTGTTCGAGTCGAGGAAGGAAGGGAAGGGAGTAAAGGAAGGAAGGAGAGAGAAAGGAAGGAACGACAGAAGGAAAAAAGGGGGTTGGAGGAAGGAAGGAAGGGAGGAAAGGAAATAAGAAAGGGAGGAAAGAAGGTAGGAGGGAGGGAGGGAGGAAAGAAGGTAGGAGGGGGGGGGAAGGAAGGAAAGAAGGACAGAGGAAGGAAGGAAAGAAGGACGGAGAAAAGAAGGAAGGAAGGACGGAGGAAAGAAGGTAGGAGGGAGGGAGGAAAGAAGGAGAGAAGGACAGAGGAAAGAAGGCAGGAAGGACGGAGGAAAGAAGTAAGGAAGGAAAGAAGGTAGGAGGGAGGGAGGAAAGAAGGAGAGAAGAAGAAAGAGAGGAAAGTAGGGGGGAGGAAGCACAGATGGAAGGAAGGAAGGAAGGAAGGAAGGAAGGAAGGAAGGAAGGAAGGAAGGAAGGAAGGAAGGAAGGAACAAACAGTAAAAACAGACAGGTCAATTTGACCCGGGAGGACGACAGGAAGGTTAATATGGCGTCGGTCCCTTTGCAGCTAGAACAGCTTCAACTCTTCTGGGAAGGTTTTCCACAAGGTTCAGAAGTGTTTGACCATTTGTGAAGTTGGACGAGAAGGTCTGGCTCTCAGTCTCCGCTCTAATTCATCCCAAACGTGTTTTATCAGGTCGAGGTCAGGACTCTCTCACCCATGTCTTTATGGACTTTGTCATGTTGGAACCAGGCGGGGAGTTCTGGTCCTCTGAAATGAGGCCAACCAGGAAGTAACTTAGAGCTGCATTCTATCAAAAGGCCACCAGGGGGCGACCGTCTCTATACAAGTCAATGGAGAATTCACCAACTTCTCACTTGATTTCTAACCTCAGTAAACGTTTTCAAAATGTGTTTATGGTCTCAATCGCTAGTTTAAAGCCTTCTTCAATGCAGTATGATGTTCATTTGGGACATTTTGGCCTCCCTGATTTTATATGTGACGATAAAGCAGGGTATGCATTAGGGTGTGGCTACGTCCTGATTGACAGGTTGATTGACCAATGTCCTCCAGATCCAGCCCTCGTAACCATCGCCAGTTTCTTCTTCCCAGCTCCTACTTTACACTTGGCACAATGCAGACAGACAAGTACCGTTCCCCTGGCAACCGCCAAACCTAGACTCATGAAGTTTGGAGGTCTGTAGAGATCGACTCTGCAGAAATGGTAAATGTTCTTATATATCACTTTTCTAGTCTTTACGACCACTCAAAGTGCTTTATATTACATCTCATTCACTCATTCACACACTGATGGCAGGAGCTACCATGCAGGGCGCCAACTTGCACATCAGGGGGAAGTTAACCATTCATTCTCATTCATACATGTTGGCATAGCAACGGGAGCAATTTGGGGTTAAGTGTCTTGCCCAAGGACACATCGATATGTGGACTGGAGGAGCCGGGAATCGAACTACCAATCTTCCGACCGCTCTACCTCCTGAGCCACAGGAAGTTGGTGACCTCTTCCCACTTCCCACTCTGTGCCTCAGTATCCGCTGACCCACTCCATCATTTCACCACTTCCTGGCTGAGGTGCTGTCGTTCCCCATCACCTCCACTTTGTTATAAAACCACTGACAGTTGATAGTGGAATATTTAGGAGCGAGGAAATTCACTGAGCTCCTGAGAGCAACTCATTCTTTCACTAATATTTGTAGAAACAGTCTGTATGTCTTGGTGCTTGATGTTATACACCTGTGGCCATGGAAGGGTTGGGATTGGGTGAGTGAATACTTTTAGTAATATAGTGTATGTGTCTGTTAGGGCTCAGGCATTTCATCACTCTGATCTGTTGGATAGATAAGGCAAATTTATTTGCATAGCACATTCAAAGAGCTTTACATGAAACATGAAATGCACCAAGACTGGTTTAATAAAAGCACCAAACAGACATTTAAACATGTTAAATTAGAAGTTAAATTAAGTTAAAATAGAGTAAAGACAGATAAATACAGGAGAATAAAAAGTTACAGTTACATTAAAGAAGTTTAAACTCAGTGTTAGAGGCGACAGTCACATGATGGTAAACTCAGTTAGAAGCAGGAAGGTTTAATTTAGGCTCAATAAAAAAGACATAATATGATATTAAGTCAAATGTTCTCCGTCTGATTACATTTTAAATAGATATAACAGAGGGATTATATTGTTAGTGTTTTATATCTGTGTGTTAGTATTTATCACACATGGTTTAAACCTGCCTGTTACCTGCATGCTGTGTGTTAATTTGCACCTCTCTTCTTTAGGTCTTGCAGTTCTCCATTCGTCCACTAGATGCCTCCAAACATTTCTTGTCTACATGCATTGATTGTGTAAATGTGATGTGTTTCAGTCCCTGCCTGCAGGAAATTGCGATTTTGTGGTTGCAATAATTGAAGAAAATCACCAGAATGTTGTAAGAGCTAACCGTTACTACAACTTCCTCACATGAAATTACCAAATCTACAAACTGCTTGTGGTTGTCCCATTTGGTGTCACTCTGAAACACAGTCAGAGTCAGAGTGAGCCCTCCATCCTCTGCTGCCGGTCCTCTGAAACATAGTCAGAGTGAGCCCTCCGTCCTCTGAAACACAGTCAGAGTGAGCCCTCCGTCCTCTGAAACTCAGTCAGAGTCAGAGTGAGCCCTCCATCCTCTGAAACACAGTCAGAGTG
This sequence comes from Scomber colias, assembly GCA_021039105.1. NCBI lineage: Eukaryota > Metazoa > Chordata > Actinopteri > Scombriformes > Scombridae > Scomber > Scomber colias. Next base: position 32,364 of record JAJDFG010001396.1, on the reverse strand, counting down.
AGCCCTCCATCCTCTGAAACACAGTCAGAGTGAGCCCTCCGGTCCTCTGAAACACAGTCAGAGTGAGCCCTCCGGTCCTCTGAAACACAGTCAGAGTCAGAGTGAGCCCTCCGTCCTCTGAAACAGAGTCAGAGTGAGCCCTCCGTCCTCTGAAATACAGTCAGAGTGAGCCCTCCATCCTCTGCTGCCGGTCCTCTGAAACTCAGTCAGAGTGAGCCCTCCATCCTCTACTGCCGGTCCTCTGAAACACAGTCAGAGTGAGCCCTCCGTCCTTTAGAAACACAGTCAGAGTGAGCCCTCCGGTCCTCTGAAACACAGTCAGAGTGAGCCCTCCGTCCTCTGAAACTCAGTCAGAGCCAGAGTGAGCCCTCCGTCCTCTGAACCACAGTCAGAGTGAGCCCTCCGTCCTCTGAAACTCAGTCAGAGTGAGCCCTCCGTCCTCTGAAACACAGTCAGAGTGAGCCCTCCATCCTCTGCTGCCGGTCCTCTGAAACTCAGTCAGAGTGAGCCCTCCATCCTCTACTGCCGGTCCTCTGAAACACAGTCAGAGTGAGCCCTCCGTCCTTTAGAAACACAGTCAGAGTGAGCCCTCCGGTCCTCTGAAACACAGTCAGAGTGAGCCCTCCGTCCTCTGAAACACAGTCAGAGTGAGCCCTCCGTCCTCTGAAACACAGTCAGAGTGAGCCCTCCGGTCCTCTGAAACTCAGTCAGAGCCAGAGTGAGCCCTCCGTCCTCTGAACCACAGTCAGAGTGAGCCCTCCGTCCTCTGAAACTCAGTCAGAGTGAGCCCTCCGTCCTCTGAAACACAGTCAGAGTCAGAGTGAGCCCTCCGTCCTCTGAAACACAGTCAGAGTGAGCCCTCCGTCCTCTGAAACACAGTCAGAGTGAGCCCTCCTCGCTCGTGTCCGCCTCTGAGCTGCTCTCCTCCTCATCTCCTCCGCTAGCCGTTTAGCCTGTTAGCCTAGCTGCTAGCCTGCTAGCTCCGGCTGCCCAGGTGAACCATGGCCATGTCGCAGGCTCTGTCAGAGGAGGAGTTTCATCGGATGCAGGTGAGATAAACCCGTCGGTTGTTATTTCAGGTCGGTGTGATGAGGAGCAGGTAGCTGTCAGCCGCGCTAATAACAGCTGTCATGTGACGTTAGCGCCCTGATGCTAGCTGTTAGCCCTGTTAGCCCTGTTAGCTCTGTTTAATGTAATAACATCCGACAGGAAGCTGAGTGTTAGTGTTAGAGGTAATCTGGTTATTATGTTTATTTATCTGCTGGTTGGACATCATGTTAGTATCACAGGACTCACTGCTGAGAGTCACGAGTCTGTAACTGAGTCAGCCTCTCTGTTAGCTCCTTAAATATATAAATATAATGTAAATATAACCCTTTACTGTAGTACACTTAGAGGTACTAGTACTTTACTGTAGTACAGTTTGAGGTACTAGTACTTTACTGTAGTACACTTAGAGGTACTAGTACTTTACTGTAGTACACTTAGAGGTACTAGTACTTTACTGTAGTCCAGTTTGAGGTACTTGTACTTTACTGTAGTACAGTTAGAGGTGCTAGTACTTTACTGTAGTACAGTTAGAGGTACTTGTACTTTACTGTAGTACAGTTAGGGGTACTAGTACTTTACTGTAGTACAGTTAGGGGTACTAGTACTTTACTGTAGTACAGTTAGAGGTACTAGTACTTTACTGTAGTACAGTTAGAGGTACTAGTACTTTACTGTAGTACAGTTAGAGGTACTTGTACTTTACTGTAGTACAGTTAGAGGTACTAGTACTTTACTGCAGTACTGTTAGAGGTATTAGTACTTTACTGTAGTACAGTTAGAGGTACTTGTACTTTACTGTAGTACAATTAGAGGTATTAGTACTTTACTGTAGTACTGTTAGAGGTACTTGTACTTTACTGTAGTACAATTAGAGGTATTAGTACTTTACTGTAGTACTGTTAGAGGTACTTGTACTTTACTGTAGTACAGTTAGAGGTACTAGTACTTTACTGTAGTACAGTTAGAGGTACTAGTACTTTACTGCAGTACAGTTTGAGGTACTTGTACGTTACTGTAGTACAGTTAGAGGTACTAGTACTTTACTGCAGTACAGTTAGAGGTACTAGTACTTTACTGCAGTACAGTTAGAGGTACTAGTACTTTACTGTAGTACAGTTAGAGGTACTAGTACTTTACTGCAGTACAGTTAGGGGTACTAGTACTTTACTGTAGTCCAGTTTGAGGTACTTGTACTTTACTGTAGTACAGTTAGAGGTACTTGTACTTTACTCCAGTACACTTAGAGGTACTAGTACTTTACTGTAGTACACTTAGAGGTACTAGTACTTTACTGTAGTACAGTTAGAGGTACTAGTACTTTACTGTAGTACAGTCTGAGGTACTTGTACTTTACTGTAGTACAGTTAGAGGTACTAGTACTTTACTGTAGTACAGTCTGAGGTACTTGTACTTTACTGTAGTACAGTTGAGGTACTAGTACTTTACTGTAGTACAGTTAGAGGTTGGGAACCACTGGACTAAACTAGCTAACTGTACTTTTACTGTAATACTGCATACTACATCACTATAATACTGCAGTACTTTTACAGTAATACTGCATACTACATCACTATAATACTGCAGTACTTTTACTGTAATACTGCATACTACATCACTATAATACTGCAGTACTTTTACTGTAATACTGCATACTACATCACTATAATACTGCAGTACTTTTACTGTAATACTGCATACTACATCACTATAATACTGCAGTACTTTTACTGTAATACTGCATACTACATCACTATAATACTGCAGTACTTTTACTGTAATACTGCATACTACATCACTATAATACTGCAGTACTTTTACTGTAATACTGGATACTAGTATTATGATATGAGTGTATTGGTACTTGTACTGCAGTAAAGGATCAGAGTACTGCTGATAACAGGCAGATAGAGTTTATATTGAGCAGGTTTATGAGGTAAACACAGAGCAGCTGTAACTCTGTAATAAATTCTGCCTCCATAAATGTTCAGTATCTTGTTGTCAGATGTGTTTTAACCTTTATGACGACTTTAGAGGCTGCAGGTGTTCTAGATATTCAGTCTTATCTCAGATATAAATCAGCTTAACATCATATTAGAGGAACTTTGTCAGTATAACACAACACAACACGCCTTTTAAATTAAGCTGCACTTCTACTACAGTCTTTACGGTAGCCATATAACAGCAGAATGAGCGCCTTCAGGCTACCGTAATGACTGTAGTAGCAATGCAACACTATCTGCCTTTTTAAATTGAGCTGCACTGTTACTACAGTAGTTACGGTAGCCTGGAGGTACTCATTCTGCTGTGAGCGGGCTACCGTAATTACTGTAGTAGCAGCACAACTTGTGTTTTGCTCAAATTGAGTTGATTTGATGGTTTTCTTTTAGTTCTTTACTGATATTACAGTTGTAAAGATAAAGAGAAAACAGACTAAATAGTTAAATGTCTCTTTATTTGTCGTGTTTTTGGGCTGAAATACGATCTGGTGTCTGAGCAGGGGTGTTTTATTTTGAAAATTGAACACATGTTGCTGTTTCTGTGCCTAACAGTTAAAATATCAGTCAAAAAAAATCTAATTTATAGATATTTTTTTTAACAAATTGTTCAAACTTATTGTGGAATAAAGCATTTTTAAGGAGAGTTAGAGTTTCTCAGCTCTCAGTTTGACCTGGAAATGTTCTGTTTATCAGTCAGAATCTCTTAAAGATGATAAATGTGAAGATGTGGAGACCAAACACAGACTCTCAGGACTTCATGTTAACCCTTTATAGGACACTCATTGAGAGGAAGGGAGGAGGAAAGAAGGAAGGGAGGAGAGAAGGAGGGAGGGAGGAAGGACGGAGAAAAGAAGGAAGGAAGGAGAGAAGGAGGGAGGGAGGGAGGGAGGACAGATGGAAGGAAGGACGGAGGAAGGAAAGAAGGAAGGGGGGAGGAAGGAAAGGAAGGAGGACAGATGGAAGGAAGGACGGAGGAAGGAAGGAAAGAAGGAAGGGAGGAAGGACAGATGGAAGGGAGGACGGAGGAAGGGAAGAGAGAAGGAGGGAGGGAGGAAGGACAGATGGAAGGAAGGAAGGACGGAGGAAGGAAAGAAGGAAGGGAGGAGAGAAGGAGGGAAGGAGGAAGAACAGATGGATGGAAGGAAGGACGGAGGAAGGAAAGAAGGAAGGGAGGAGAGAAGGAGGGAGGGAGGAAGAACAGATGGATGGAAGGAAGGACGGAGGAAGGAAAGAAGGAAGGGAGGAGAGAAGTAGGGAGGGAGGGAGGACAGATGGAAGGAAGGACCCTCCTTCCTTTTCTTCCTTCTTCCTCCCTTCCTTCCCTTCCTCCCTCCTTTCCTTCCTTCTTCCCTCCTTTCCTTCCTACATAACTAGTAAGGTCTGTTTAAGGGTTAAAGTCAGGTGATTGTTGAGTTGCTGCGTTTCTTCTCACAGAGTCAGAATTAGACGTGTGTGTGTTTTTAGAGCAGCTCTCACACACACTCTGACATGTGAGGTTTGTTTCACGGCGTCTTCACGACTTCACGTTTAGTATTTTAGTCTCTTTAGTGAACAGAAATACACCCGACGCTAACCTCTTCACTTCCTGTTGCTGCTGCTGCTGCTGATCACATGACCTGAAACTTCATATTTATATTTATAGATTCACTGATTAACAAACTGGAACTCTCTACTGGTTGGTTTAAACTGATGAGATGTAGAGATACACACACAGAGATACACACAGATACACACACACACGCACAGAAACATTCACACACACACACACACAGAGAGTAACACACACACACACACACACAGAGAGTAACACACACACA
>JAJDFG010001396.1:17500-22500 GCA_021039105.1 Scomber colias | reverse complement strand
CCTCCCTCCCTGCCTTCTTTCTTCCCTTCCTCTTTTCCTTTCTCCCTCCCTCGTTCCTTATTTCCTCCGTCCTTCCTTCCCTTCCTTCCTTCCATCTGTTCTTCCTCCCTCCCTCCTTCTCTCCTCCCTTCCTTCTTTCCTTCATCCGTCCTTCCTTCCTTCCTTTCCTTCCTTCCATCTGTCCTCCCTCCCTCCCTCCTTCTCTCCTCCCTTCCTTCTTTCCTTCCTCCATCCCCCTTTCTTCTTCCTTCCTTCCTTCTTTCTTCCCTCCCTCCCTCCTTCTCTCCTCCCTTCCTTCTTTCCTTCCTCCGTCCTTCTTTCCTTCCATCTGTTCTTCCTCCCTCCCTCCTTCTCTCCTCCCTTCCTTCTTTCCTTCCTCCATCCCCCTTTCTTCTTCCTTCCTTCCTTCTTTCTTCCCTTCCTCCCTCCCTCCTTCTCTCTTTCTTTCCTCCCCCCTACCTTCCTTCCTTCCTTCCTTATTTCCTCCGTCCTTCCTTCCTTCCTTTCCTTCCTTCTTCCCTTCCTTCCTTCCTTCCTTTCAATGAGTGTCCTATAAAGGGTTAATATAATATAACCCATATCTGTCCTCTCTCCTTCCAGCTGTGCACTCAGATCGAGCAGCTGGAGAAGGAGAACCAGAGTCTGAAGGAAGGGGGCGGAGCTTCAGCCTCTAGCCCCGCCCCCACCCCCCCCGCCTCCAGCCCTGTGGACGGAGAGCTGCTCCGCCTGCAGGCCGAGAACTGCACCCTGCTCAAGAAGATGAGAGGTGTGTGTGTGTGTGTGTGTGTGTGTGTGTGTGTGTGTACTTAACCCTGCTGTTGTCCACCCCGTCTCTTTTGACTGTTCCTTCCTTCCTTCCTTCCTTCCTTTCTTCCTTCCTTCCTTCCTCCCGCTTTCTTTAATTTTTCCTTTGTTCTACCCTTCCTTCCATACTTCTTTCCTCACTTCCTTCCATCTTTCCTTGCTTCCTTCCTTCCTTCATTCCTTCTATCCTCCATTCCTTCCATCTTTCCTTGCTTCCTTCCTTCCTTCATTCCTTCTATCCTCCATTCCTTCCTCCCACCTTTCCTTCCTCCCTCCTTTCCTTCTCTCCTTACTTCCTTCCTCCCTCGCTCCTTACTCCTTTCCTTCCTTCGTTCCTTCCTTCCCTCCTTCCTCCTTTCCTCCCTCTCTCCCTCCCTCTTTACTCCTTTCCTTCCTTCATTCCTTCCTTCCCTCCTTCCTCCTTTCCTCCCTCCCTCCTTACTCCTTCCTTCCTTCCTCCCTTCCTTCTCTCCTTACTGCCTTCCTCCCTCGCTCCTTACTCCTTTCCTTCCTTGCTTCCTTCCTTCCTTCCTTACTCCTTTCCTTTCTTCCTTCCTTTTATATAAATTATATAAAAGCCAAATCTTTTATTGTGAAACTTTTGTACAGGAAGTGTTTCCTCTCATCTGACTCCTTTTCCTCTCTTCTTCTTCTTTCAGTCCTCCAGGAGCGCTTCGACAAGGAGCAGCAGAGACAGGCGGTCGCCCCGGGCAACCAGGGCGCCGTCGCCACGGAGACCGACGGCTCCGCCAGCGCCAACGGCGTCTCTGACGTCACAGGGAAAGGGGAGGAGCCTGCAGCGGAGGGAGCCAATGAGAGACCGGAACAGGTGACGGACGGATGAAAAGGGTTTTTTTATGAGTTATCGATGATGTCATACCTTTCACGTGTAATCAGCTGTTTCCTGTTTCCTGTTGCAGACGGAGGCTCAGCTGGAGCACACAGAGAAACAGACACACGGTGAGTCTTAATTATTACATGAAGGCTTCTCCCTTTAAAAGAAGAACTCTGCTCCTTTCATGTGAGATTTAATCTGTTTCCAGTCTCAATATTAATATTAATATAAATATAGAGTTGTTCCGATTCTGATACCAGTATCGGAAATGCCTCCGATACCGCCAAAAAATGCTGGCATCGGTATCGGCGAGTACTGGAGTCCAGGCACCGATCCGATACCACGTCATTTATTAGAAGTAGGATTCCATTTCCTGGTTAGCTCCGTTAGCTCTGACACACTTCTTCTTCTTCGCTGCTCTTGAAACAGTTGCTGCTGTTAAATTTAAATTTAAAAATGTAAATGGCTTCCAGTTGCTGTATTCATTCATGTTTTATAAAGGCTTTAACCACAGACTGTACAAAAGAAACAGACGTAACATCCGTGACGTCACCCATTGGTTTGTGGACTGCTGCTCGGAAGCCAATAGTTTCTAATCTAGGCAGCGCCATCTTGAAAATTTCAGGTGCATGCTGGGAAAAATAAAAACACGGATTCTACTTATATGGGCATGAGGCGGGGCCATGGGCGGAGTGGGGAGGTTGCTATGGTTACGAGGGCTGGATCTGGAGGACATTGGTCAATCAACCTGTCAATCAGGGCGTAGCCACGCCCTAATGCATACCCTGCTTTATCGTCACATATAAAATCAGGGAGGCCAAAATGTCCCAAATGAACATCATACTGCATTGAAGAAGGCTTTAAACTAGCGATTGAGACCATAAACACATTTTGAAAACGTTTACTGAGGTTAGAAATCAAGTGAGAAGTTGGTGAATTCTCCATTGACTTGTATAGAGACGGTCGCCCCCTGGTGGCCTTTTGATAGAATGCAGCTCTAAGTTACTTCCTGGTTGGCCTCATTTCAGAGGACAGGAACTCCCCGCCTGGGTTTAACCTGAGCCAGGCTTTACCACAATGATAATCATATCACAATCATGCAGGTCTAGTATGACTTTTTTTTTTTAAACACACTGGTATCGGTATCGGCCGATACCCACGTCTCAAGTATCGGAATCGGTATCGGTAGGGGAGAAATGGTATCGGAACATCTCTATATAAAAACCATCAGAAGAACCTGGACTTTGTGGTTTAAGTGTAAAATATGCAGATTAATAGATAATTTCTGGTTAATAATGAATCAGTAATAATAATGATGTCACATGATCAGCTGTGATGTCACATGATCAGCTGTGATGTCACATGACAGGAAGCAGAGTGATCTTTGAAGGTTTGCTGCTTCGCTTTAATTCACCTTCACACTTTAATCTGTTTTATTTTATTATTAAACATCTTTTAAATGTTTTAATGTTTTAGTCCTGGTTTAGTTTTAAAGATAATTTAGTTTAAATGAAGTTTAAGTTTTATTTTTTTTATTTTTAGACGTTTAAACTTTATGTACAGACTCAAACCAGCATGTTAGCTCTGAGGATTTATTTAACTTCATGTCCTCTGAAGAAGAAGAAGAAACGTCACTTCAACACATCTTTAAAGGACCAAACTGTTTGTTAAAGAATTAACTCTTAAAATCCATCACAGTCAAATTAAATCAGATTATTAACCATTTATTGATCTTTATTAAGTTCATATTGATTTATTATTTGACTTCTGGGTTTAATTTAGCTTGTCCAGACTCTCCTGAGGTTCATCATAGTGTTTTATTTTGTATTTAAGTGAACAAAAAAACTTAATTAAAATAACTTCTGCTGCTATAAACACCATAAAAAGGATCAACAGATGCCATGGTGTTATAAAATGACTTTATATTTGATTTACTCTTATAAAAAGTGTAAAAAAGTCGAGTGTAAGGAGTCTTTATTCAGCAGAAACACAAAAATCAGAGACCAAGGGGACAAATTCATGCCTTTTAGTTGCTCTGCTACTACAGTAATTACGGTATTTGAAAGGCACTGAGTCAGCTTTCACTTGCTGCCGTAATTACTGTAGTAATAGTGCAACAAGAAGTTAATTAAAATAACTTCTGCTGCTATAAACACCATAAAAAGGAGCAAGGATCAACAGACGGTGTTATAAAACTACTTTATATTAAATTTAAGTGTAAAAAAGTCGAGTGGAAGGAGCCTTTATTCTACTCTGAGCTAAAGTTTGTTTTTAAAATCAATGAAATGACCCAATTAATGCCTTTTAGTTGCACTTCTACTACAGTAATTACGGTATTTAAAGGCACTGATTCAGCTTTCACTTGGCTGCCGTAATTACTGTACTAGTAGTGCAACAAAAAGTTAATTAAAAGGACTTCTGCTGAACTTCTAGAAAGACAAAAATCAATGAAAACGGCACACTGTGACATTTAGGTGCTCTGCTACTACAGTAATTACGGTATTTAAAGGCACTAATTCTGCTTTCCCTTTGCTGCCGTAATTACTGTACTAATAGTGCAATTTAATTTTAATCTAGTGTTGCAGTGCCCTTGAATGCATCATGTTAGAGGGTTTAAATGTTTAATTTAGGGAAGTAAACTGTGACTGTGATGGATTCTCTCAGCAGGAAGTTTGATTTTTATAATTTTATTTAACGACGACTTTCATAAAAAATCTGAAAACAGACGAAGAGCAGTTTTGTTTTGTTAATAATGAAGAATGTGAATCATCAGTGTGGTCCTTTATGATGCTTTTTACGGTAAATTCTCAACAAAACAAACTAAACTTTTAATTTGAAAGAGCTTTAAAGGATAATTTCAGAGTAAAGTCCATTTCCACTTTATTATTAATCTACTCTAAACTCATCATCACTCTGTTTTTATACTGATACTGATTTTAAATTAACTTATTATTTATTATTAATTCTACTTTGCTGTTTCTTTGTTTTACTGTCAATAAAATAGAAACACTTCCTGTATAAAAGTTTCACAATAAAAGTCTTCCAGGCACAGATTTGGACACTTCCTGCACAAAAGTTTCACAATAAAAGTCTTCCAGGCACAGATTTGGACACTTCCTGCATAAAAGTTTCACAATAAAAGTCTTCCAGGCACAGATTTGGACACTTCCTGCACAAAAGTTTCACAATAAAAGTCTTCCATGCACAGATTTGGACACTTCCTGCACAAAAGTTTCACAATAAAAGTCTTCCAGGCACAGATTTGGACACTTCCTGCATAAAAGTTTCACAATAAAAGTCTTCCATGCACAGATTTGGACACTTCCTGCACAAAAGTTTCACAATAAAAGTCTTCCAGGCA
>JAJDFG010001395.1:0-36980 GCA_021039105.1 Scomber colias | reverse complement strand
GACTTTCCCGTCGTGTCAATACCTATTTTTATTTAAAACTATGAATACTGAGCTATAAACACTGTGATATCTCTCTAAACTCAACCCTAACCCAGCTCCTAATCAGAAACACACTCAAATGAATTTAATCTGTACATGTAGGTCGGCTTTCCTGATGAGCTGTATAGGCTTGTCGCTAGCTGCAGGGTCATCAGCTGCGGACCACCACTCACTGATGTTTCTCCTTTTATCCCAGAACATCTCTTGGTGGCGAGGGCAGCAGCACACATTCCCTGCAGCTATAGCGTTTCTTCAGGAGTTGCTCGCTCCCCCAAGTTTAGTCCCACCTTGTCCGCCTCTTCAGATATTTCCCCTGGCGGCCTCGAAGCAGCCTTCCTCCACGTAGCTCCGGGTCCTTGAGCAGAAGTGTTGTTGAGACTCCTACAAAAGCCCCCTAGAGCCCACCTACACCGGGTTCAGCCTCCTTGCACTCTGAGATCAGGTCGGTTAGTTCTCAAAAATGTCTCAAACTGTCAGATCAGAAGTATTTTATCCTTAACTTCAATTGAGTGATGATTAGAATTACGAATATGAACCAAAGCTTTGCTCAAAATACATTAAATACACATAAAATCCTCAATATCTTAATAATTAATAAAACAAGAATGTACTGGTTATGGTAAAGGATGTGATTTTGTTATATTTTTTCTTATTGTCAATTAACCCTTCTGTTGTCCTTGAATCAAGGAAGGAAGGGAGGAAGGAAGGAAGGAAAGGAGGGAGGAAAGAAGGAAGGGAGGAGGAAGAAGGAAGGAAAAGAGGGAGGAAGGAAGGGAGGAAGAAGGAAGGAAAGGAGAGAGGAAGGATGGGAGGAAGAAGGAAGTAAAAGGAGGGAGGAAGGAAGGAACAAAGGAAGGAAAGAGGGAAGGAAAGAAGGAGGGAAGGAGGAAGGAAGGGCAGAAGGAAGGAAGAAAGGGAGTTGGAGGAAGGAAAGAAGGAAGGGGGAGGAAAGAGAGAAAGAGTGAGGAAGGACAAACGGAAGGAAGGAAGGAAGGGAGGAAAGAAGGAACAGTCCAAAACAGACAGGGTCAATTTGACCCGGGAGGACGACAGGAAGGTTAATCTGGTGCAGATCCAAACCAACAATGAACTGCAGAAGGGAGGAAGGAAGGAAGGAAGAACAGAAGGAAGAAAGGGAGGAAGGACAGACAGAAGGGAGGAAGGAAGGAAGGACAAGAACACAGGATGGCAGGAAGGAAGGAAGGAAGGAAGGAAGAAAGGCAGGAAGGAAGGAAGGAAGGACAAGATCACAGGATGGCAGGAAGGGAGGAAGGAAGGAAGGAAGGAAGGACAAGAACACAGGATGGCAGGAAGGGAGGAAGGAAGGAAGGAAGGACAGAAGGAAGGAAGGTAAGGACAAGAACACAGGATGGCAAGTGGGCCGGTTCACACCCCGGGCCGCATGTTTGACACCCCTGATCTAAACCATATAACTACTATAAAGAGACTGTACTGGTTATGGTAAAGGATGAATGAATGAACAATGAACTGCTCTACTCACTATATATATATTAAATATATCTCATTCCTTTGTGCCGTAGACCTCCGTCAGTGAGTCACCCCTCTGCGCTGGGTGACATGTTTTATGATTACAGTCACGTTAGTTTGTTTAGAAGCTGCTCCGAACACTAATAACAGCGATCACGTGTTGAGTCTCCGGAGAGTAGTTCTGTGTAAGGGCGGACCATACTGAGCGTGTGCAGCTTTATTCTGTAACATAGTAACAGTCCAACGCTGTGGCTTCCTTCTGTCCTTCCTCCTTTCCTTCTTTCCTCCCTTCCTTCCTTCCTTCCTTCCTACCTCCGTTCCATTCTTCCTTCCTTCCTTCCTTCCTTCCTACCTCCGTTCCATCCTTCCTTCCTCCCTTCCTTCCTTCATTCCTTCCTTCCATCCTTCTGTTCTTCCTTCCTTCATCCCTCCCTTCCTCCCGCCCTCCTTCTACCTCCGTTCCATCCTTCCTTCCTCCCTTCCGTCCTTCCTTCCTTCCTTCCTTCCTTCCTTCCGTCCTTCCTCCTTTCCTTCTTTCCTTCCTTCCTTCCTTCCTTCCTTCCTTCCTTCTTCCCTCCCTCCCTCCTTCCTTCTTCCCTCCCTCCCTCCTTCCAATATGGCGTCCTGAGTGATTTGTCTACTCCATTAACATTAAAAAGATATTAGGAGCTCTAGTAGGTCACCACGCCGCCCACCATGACATCAGTAATAAAGATAAAGTAGAATTATCTCCTTTCTGACGAATGTTAACATCAACTGAAAATATAGAAGCTTCATAAAAGCAGGATTGATGGCCGAGCTGTTGTATTGGATTACATCAGATTGCTAAATTGCCTTGTTGCCTTGTTGCCGTGCAGCCGTTGTCATGTTACTTAACCTTTGTGTCGTCCTCCTGGGTCAAATTGACCCCGTCTGTTTTGACTGTTCCTTCTTTCCTTCCTTCCTCCTTTCCTTCCTTCTGTCCTTCCTTCCTTCCTTCCTTCCTTCCTTCCTTCCTTCCTCCCTTCTGTCCTTCCTTTCCTCCTTCTCTTCTTCCCTCCCTCCCTCCTTCGTTCTTTCCTCCCTCCCTCCTACCTTCCTCCTTTCCTTCTTCCCCCCTTCCTTCTTCCCTTCCTCCCTTCCTCCTTTCCTTTTTCCCTCCCTCCCTCTTTCCTTCTTTCCTCCCTCTCTCCTACCTTCCTCCCTTCCTTCCTCCCGCCCTACTTCTACATCCGTTCCATCCTTCCGTCCTTCCTTTCCTCCTTTTCCTTCTTTCCTCCCTCCCTCCTTCCTTCTTTCCTCCTTTCCTTCTTTCCTCCCTTCCTTCCCTCCCGCCCTCCTTCTACCTCCGTTCCTTTCCTTCCTTCCTCCCTTCCTTCTTCCCTCCCTCCCTCCTTCCTTCTTTCCTCCCTTCCTTCCTTCCTTCCTCCCTCCCTTCCGTCCTTCCTTTCCTCCTTTCCTTCTTCCCTCCCTCCCTCCCTCCTTCTTTCCTCCCTCCCTCCTACCTTCCTCCTTTCCTTCTTTCCTCTCTTCCTTCCTCCCTCCCTTCCTCCCGCCCCTCCTTCTACCTCTGTTCCATCCTTCCTTCCTTCCTTAACTCCTTTCCTTCTTCCCTCCCCTCCTTCCAATATGGCATCCTGAGTGATTTGTCCTCCTTCCCTTCCTTCCTTCCTTCCTTCCTTCCTTCCTTCCTTCCTTCCTTCCTTCCTTCCTTCCTCCCTTCCGTCCTTCCTTTCCTCCTTTCCTTCTTCCCTCCCTCCTTCCTTCCTTCTTCCCTCCCTCCCTCCCTCCTTCCAATATGGCGTCCTGAGTGATTTGTCTACTCCATTAACATTAAAAAGATATTAGGAGCTCTAGTAGGTCACCACGCCGCCCACCATGACATCAGTAATAAAGATAAAGTATTATTATCTCCTTTCTGACGAATGTTAACATCAACTGAAAATATAGAAGCTTCATAAAAGCAGGATTGATGGCCGAGCTGTTGTATCGGATTACATCAGATTGCTAAATTGCCTTGTTGCCGTGCAGCCGTTGTCATGTTACTTAACCTTTGTGTCGTCCTCCCGTGTCAAAATTGACCCTGTCTGTTTTGACTGTTCCTTTCTGTTTTCCTCCCTTCCTTCCTTCCTTCCTTCCTTCTGTCCTTCCTTCCTTCCTTCCTTCCTCCCTCCCTCCCTCCTACCTTCCTCCTTTCCTTTTTACCTCCGTTCCATCCTTCCTTCCTTCCTTCTGTCCTTCCTTCCTTCCTTCTGTCCTCCCTTCCTTCCTTCCTTCTTCCCTCCCTTCCTTCCTTCCTTCCTTCCTTCCTTCCTTCCTCCCTTCCTTCCTTCCTTCCTTCCTTCCTCCTTTCTGTCCTTCCTTTCCTCCTTCTCTTCTTCCCTCCCTCCCTCCTTCGTTCTTTCCTCCCTCCCTCCTACCTTCCTCCTTTCCTTCTTCCCCCCCTTCCTTCTTCCCTTCCTCCCTTCCTCCTTTCCTTTTTCCCTCCCTCCCTCTTTCCTTCTTTCCTCCCTCCCTCCTACCTTCCTCCCTTCCTTCCTCCCGCCCTACTTCTACATCCGTTCCATCCTTCCGTCCTTCCTTTCCTCCTTTCCTTCTTTCCTCCCTCCCTCCTTCCTTCTTTCCTCCTTTCCTTCTTCCTCCCTTCCTTCCTCCCGCCCTCCTTCTACCTCCGTTCCTTTCCTTCCTTCCTCCCTTCCTTCTTCCCTCCCTCCCTCCTTCCTTCTTTCCTCCCTTCCTTCCTTCCTTCCTCCCTCCCTTCCGTCCTTCCTTTCCTCCTTTCCTTCTTCCCTCCCTCCCTCCCTCCTTCTTTCCTCCCTCCCTCCTACCTTCCTCCTTTCCTTCTTTCCTCTCTTCCTTCCTCCCTCCCTTCCTCCCGCCCTCCTTCTACCTCTGTTCCATCCTTCCTTCCTTCCTTAACTCCTTTCCTTCTTCCCTCCCTCCTTCCAATATGGCATCCTGAGTGATTTGTCCTCCTTCCCTTCCTTCCTTCCTTCCTTCCTTCCTTCCTTCCTTCCTTCCTTCCTTCCTTCCTTCCTTCCTTCCTTCCTCCCTTCCGTCCTTCCTTTCCTCCTTTCCTTCTTCCCTCCCTCCTTCCTTCCTTCTTCCCTCCCTCCCTCCCTCCTTCCAATATGGCGTCCTGAGTGATTTGTCTACTCCATTAACATTAAAAAGATATTAGGAGCTCTAGTAGGTCACCACGCCGCCCACCATGACATCAGTAATAAAGATAAAGTATTATTATCTCCTTTCTGACGAATGTTAACATCAACTGAAAATATAGAAGCTTCATGAAAGCAGGATTGATGGCCGAGCTGTTGTATCGGATTACATCAGATTGCTAAATTGCCTTGTTGCCGTGCAGCCGTTGTCATGTTACTTAACCTTTGTGTCGTCCTCCCGTGTCAAATTGACCCTGTCTGTTTTGACTGTTCCTTCTTTCCTCCCTTCCTTCCTTCCTTCCTTCCTTCTGTCCTTCCTTCCTTCCTTCCTTCCTCCCTCCCTCCCTCCTACCTTCCTCCTTTCCTTTTTACCTCCGTTCCATCCTTCCTTCCTTCCTTCTGTCCTTCCTTCCTTCCTTCTGTCCTCCCTTCCTTCCTTCCTTCTTCCCTCCCTTCCTTCCTTCCTTCCTTCCTTCCTTCCTTCCTCCCTTCCTTCCTTCCTTCCTTCCTTCCTCCCTTCTGTCCTTCCTTTCCTCCTTTCCTTCTTCCCTCCCTCCCTCCTTCCTTCTTTCCTCCCTCCTTCCTACCTTCCTCCTTTCCTTCTTTCCTCCCTTCTTTCCTTCCTTCCTTCCTTCCTTCCTTCCTTCCTTCCTTCCTTCCTTCTGTCCTTCCTTCTGTCCTTCCTTCCTTCCTTCCTTCCTTCCTTCCTTCCTTCCTTCTCATCCTTCCTTCTTCCCTCCCTCCCTCCTTCCTTCTTCCTCCCTTCCTTCCTTGACTCTTTGTTTCATGCTGTTAAATTGTCCCTGTCGTCCTGCTGCTGCTTCATGTCTGCTTATACTCACATCTGTCATTTCTTCATGTCTGTTTCTTTGTTGCTTTGTTCACCCGTAGTTTATTCTGCTTTTATTGTCTATCTGTGTTATTTTTATTTTTTTCATTTTGCATTTATTGTAATTTTAATTTATTGTAATTTCAACTCATACTTGGGTGGAGACAATGGATGAAAACTAGCCCTCAGGCTTATTCTGCCATATGTACTCAGCAATGTTTATTATTAATATGCACTGTCCTTAAGAAGAGGACTAATAAGATAAAATAAATTAAATTGCACAGGTATTCCTTATAAAGTGAGTGTATAATATATAATGCAACATATAAGAAAAGCTTTTAATATTTTACTTTTAGAGCTTTATTAGATGCAGCGACATCATCACAAATCTTTCAGGAGCTAAAAGAGGAGATCTAGCAAAAGATGTTTATTATATTTATTTATAGCTTTTAAGAAGGTGCAGCATCCAGTGTTTCTGCATCAAATGAAAAAATATATATATCTAACACTTCCTCTCATTTCCTTCATCTGGTTTTTACCAACACATCCATCTGGATATAAGCAGATTAACCCTCCTGTTGTCCTCGAGTCAAGGAAGGATGGAAGGGAGGAAGGAAGGAAGGAAGGAAGGAAGGAAGGAAAGAAAAGAATGAAGGGAGAGAGGGAGGAAGGAAAAAGGAAGGAGGAAGGAAAAAGGAAGGAGGAAAGAAAAGAAGGAAGGGAGAGAGGGAGGAAGGAAGGAAAAAGGAAGGAGGAAAGAAAAGAAAGAAGGAAGGGAGAGAGGGAGGAAGGAAGGAAAAAGGAAGGAGGAAGGGAGGAAGGAAAAAGGAAGGAGGAAAGAAAAGAAGGAAGGGAGAGAGGGAGGAAGGAAGGAAAAAGGAAGGAGGAAGGAAGGAAGGATGGAGGAAAGAACGAAGGAGGGAGGGAGAAAGGAAAAGAGGAAGGGAGGAAGGAAGGACAGAGGAAAGAAAGAAGGAAGGGAGGAAGGTGGGGGAGGAAAGAAAGAGAGAAGGAGAGAGGGAGGAAGCAAGGAAGGAAGGAGGGAAGGAGGGAAAGAAGGAAGAAAGGGGGATGGAGGAAGGAAAGAAGGAAGGGAGGAAAGAGAAAGGAAGGAAAGAAAGAGAGAAGGAGGGAGGGAGGAAGGACAGACGGAAGGAAGGAAAGAAGGAACAGTCAAAACAGACGGGGTCAATTTGACCCGGGAGGACGACAGGAGGGTTAAACAGTCGGACAGGTTACACACAAATCACCATTTAACCTCAAACCTAAGCCGTCCATTACGAGCTTGCATAAATAAGAGTGAGGTTAAAGCTTAATGGATGTTTACAAATGCTAGGTAATAATTTTGAAAGTGGGGTTTTAAAATTTCGGCGGTTATATTCACTTCCTGTCTAATTGTGTGAGCGGCTGTGTGGGAAGTAAAAGGATGGAAATTAATGGCGTGCTGCAGAAGTCGAAAGGGGGGAAGAGACATTTCTGCTGTTGGTTTTTTTGGTCACAGTCTAAAAATTCAAGAAGTAGAGAAGAAGAAAAAAAACATGTCTGGGACTAGATTAGTAAATTTGCAGATGATCTAAAAAGCCTAAAGCTGAGTTAGAGATATAAAAAATAAAATATATAATGCTTCCTAAACAAGAAACAGAAGCTTTCAATCAATCAATTTCTCTCGGAGGACGGCTGAGAAGAGATGCCGCTCCGTCCGTCTCTGCTTGATGGTATTAAGAAGCTGGATCACAGAAATCAAGATAATAAGAAATGAAGGCAGGGGTGTCAAACATGCGGCCCGTGGGCCAGAACCGGCCCGCTAGAGGGGTGTAATCCGGCCCACTTTCCTTCCTGTGTTCTTTTCTTTCCTTCCATCTGTCCTTTCCTCCCTTTCTTCCTTCTGTCCTTCCTTCCTTCTGTCCTTCCACCCTTCCTTCCTTCTGTCCTTCTTTCCTTCTGTCCTTCTTTCCATCTGTCCTTCCTACCTTTCTTCTCTCCTTCCTTTTGCCTGTCCTTCCTTCTTTCCTTCCTTCCTTCCATCTGTCCTTCCTCCCTTTCTTCCTTCTGTCCTTCCTTCCATCTGTCCTTCCTCCGTTTCTTCCTTCCTTCCTTCCTTCCTTCCTTCCCTCTGTCCTTCCTTCCTTCCTTCCTTCCCTCTGTCCTTCCTTCCATTTGTCCTTCCTACCTTTCTTCCATCTGTCCTTCCTTCCTTCCATCTGTCCTTCCTCCTTTCCTTCCTTCTGTCCTTCCTTCCTTCTGTCCTTCCTCCCTTCTGTCCTTCCTCCCTTTCTTCCTTCTGTCCTTCCTTCCATCTGTTCTTCCTCCGTTTCTTTCTTCCTTCCTTCCTTCCTTCCTTCCTTCCTTCTGACTTCCTTCCATTTGTCCTTCCTACCTTTCTTCCATTTGTCCTTCCTCCCTTTCTTCCTTCTGTTCTTCCTACCTTTCTTTATTCTGTCCTTCCTACCTTTTGCCTGTCTTTCTTTCCTTCCTTCCTTCCTTTCTTCCTTCTGTCCTTCTTCCCTTTCTTCCTTCTGTCCTTCCTACCTTTCTTCTATTTGTCCTTCCTCCCTTTCTTCCTTCTGTCCTTCCTTCCTTCTGTCCTTCCTACCTTTCTTCTCTCCTTCCTTTTGCCTGTCTTTCCTTCCTTCCTTCCCTCCTTCCTTCCATCTGTCCTTCTTCCCTTTCTTCCTTCTGTCCTTCCTTCCATCTGTCCTTCCTCCATTTCTTCCTTCCTTATTTCCTTCCATCTTTTTAATGATCCGGCCCACATGAGATCAAATTGGTCTGTATGTGGCCCTGGAATGAAAATGAGTTTGACTCCTCTGTTTTAAGGTATAAAGGGTAAGCCAAGTCGAGTATTATACGTTTAAGCTCAAAAAGGATAAAATGAATCACTCTTTTACTCCAGTAGAAATTGTGTAGTTGAAATTATCCACATCAATCTACTAACATGGAGCACTTTTATCATGTTTTAAAACAGACTTTCAAGATAAGGCGACAAAATTTCTCCATAAACTCAAAACCCCAAAAAAAGTAGGAAAAGTAGAAAAGAAGAAAATGTCCCCATGCATATTTAAATAGACTTGAGATTACAGTGTTTCTTAATGGTGTGTTTGCAAGCTTTAAAGATTTTTCTCTATTTCAAAGTCTCCCCCGAACATTTCCCGAGAGTCAAAGTGGACTCTATTTTAAAGCAATCTACAAAGAAATAAGCTCCTCGTGCGCCATGTGGAAGATATTATTGTTTTGTTAACTAAAATTTAAGCAAACTGTGAGGGGGGGGGGGGGGGGGGGGGACTCAGGAAAAGCAATATAGATGAATTATGGATGTGTGTCTTTTATAGAATTAATTAAAGCATGTTGGGTTAATACGATTTAAGCTCCGTTTTATTGATATTGGAAACAGCTTCTCTTATAGGAGATGACGGCCCTGCAGAGGATTGTGTGATTGGCTGAGAGCGCTACAGGGACTGAGCTCGGAGGATAGTAAAAAACTCCCAAAAATACCCCTTTTCCACCGAGCTGGAGCCAGTGCTGGTTTCGGGAGCTAGTGCTAGAGCCAGTGCTCAGTTGGCGCTAATCCAAGCACCTCTTAAGAACCTGTTGCTTTTCCACCGGCAAGGAGCCACGCGATTACGTCACTGTATAACGTAGCCAGCGTGCGCCTTTGAAGCACTTCCATGAATCACCAGTGAGAGGCAGCAACATGGCCGGAAAAGAAGAAGAAGAAGAAGAAGAAGACAGCACTGGCAAAAAAATGATAAAAATAGTACTTTTAATCAACAAATCTTTAACCCTCTGTAAATGCCACGCTAGTCTGCTAATGAACGTTAACCCCGCTAGTCTGCTAATAAACGTTCGCCCCCGCGTTAGCCCCGCTAGCCGGCTAATAAACGTTAGCCCGGCTAGCCGGCTAATAAACGTTTGCCCCGCGTTAGCCCCGCTAGCCGGCTAATAAACGTTAGCCCGGCTAGCCGGCTAATAAATGTTCGCCCCGCGTTAGCCCCGCTAGCCGGCTAATAAACGTTAGCCTCGCTAGCCGGCTAATAAAGAGTTGGTGCTTGCTCTGGCTCCCGTTCTGAGGCTCGGGGCTGGAGCTTTGGCCGTGGAAAAGCAAAGAACTGGTGCTTAGTCAGACTCTGGCTCCGAACCAGCACCAGCTCCACCTCGGTGGAAAAGGGGTAACAGAGGGCCTGAAGTAAAGTTTCATCCTGCAGCTTATCAGAGCCATGAACAATGAACAATAAACTCATGACGGATTATATTTCTCATCTATTTCTGTAACCAGAAGCCACATTATGACATGTGAGTGTGTATTTTGGATACTGCCACCTTTTCTGCACTATCACCATATTTACCCATCTACCATTCTGCTCTTAGTTTTATATATTTTGCTTATTTTGCACAACTGCATAACAGATTTTTATTGTTTTATTGTTGGCTTCACAAATATAGGTTTAGATTTCATAAATATTAGCTTAGCTTTTATAATTTCTTGTACTTGTATTGTGCACAGGCTTTTAGAGTTTAACCCTCATGTCATCCTCCCGGGTCAAATTGATCCCATCTCTTTTGACTGTTCCTTCTTTCCTCCCTCTTTCTTTAATTTTCCTTTGTTCTTTTCCTCCTTCCCTCTTTCTTTGCTCCTTCCACCTTCCATACTTCCTTCCTTCCTTCCTTCATTCATTAATTCCTTCCTTCCTCCTTTCCTTCCACTCTTCCTTCTCTCCTTACTTCCTCCCTTCCTCTTTTCCTCCCTCCCTCCTTACTCCTTTCCTTCCTTCCTCCTTTCCTTCCACCTTTCCTTCTCTCCTTCTCTCCTTACTTCCTTCCTTTCTCCTTTCCTCCCTCCCTCCTTACTCCTTTCCTTCCTTCCTTCCACCTTTCCTTCTCTCATTACTTCCTCTTTTCCTCCATCCCTCCTTACTCCTTTCTTTCCTTCCTTTTACTCATTCCTTCCTTCCTCCTTTCCTTCCTTCTTCCTCCCTTGACACGAGGACAACAGGAGGGTTAACACAACATTTCATTATACATACTCATACGTATACAGATGTGATGAATCCTCAGCATTCAGACTTATTGGCCTTGGTTTGTACATCCATACTTATCTTTGAAAGCAACCTATGTCATAATAATAATAATATAATAATAATAATAGCACCTTTTGTACAATAAATGCACCTCAAGTGCTTTACAACAAAAGCAGCTAGATACACCAAGTGCTCCACATTATAAGGGACAAAAATGGAGCATAAAATAATGTTTAAAAAGGAAAGAAATAGAAACATTAATGAGATATAAGATGGAAAACACTCTATTTTAATATAGTAATAATAGCACCTGGTAAAAGTAGCTTAAAATAGAGTAAAAACAATATAAAAAAATCAAGTAAAATACAGCTATTAAAAGAAGTGAAGTAGTGACTGATAGAAAAACTAGTTAAAAACTTAAAGTGAAGAGATTTTTCTTTAAAGTATTTCACTGATATCTAAAAGTAGTTTCATGTTTGATCTTTGACTTCTATAACTGAGGTCTGACTGAAGTTTAAGTGACAGAAACTAGTTTTGGGTTAAAACAGAAGTAATGCTGCAGATGTGGAGAGAGAGGGAAAAAGAGAGGGAGCTGTGTGGAATCTGATCCGTTGCCGTGGTAACACTTCATAATAATAATCAGTAGGAAGTCATTCATAAGGTATTAAGCTGATTATGAACTAAGCATGAGCAAAACATTTATATAACTGATTAGTTGATTATTACATATTCTGAACAAGTTATTTAACCTTCGTGTCGTCCTCCCGGGTCAAACTGACCCCGTCTGTTCTGACTGTTCTTTCTTTCCTCCCTTCCTTCCTTCATTCCGTCTGTCCTTCCTCCCTCCATCCTTCTCTTTTTCTTTCCTTCCTCTCTCTTTCCTCTTGTCCTTTTTTTCTCCACTCATCCCCTTTTCTTCCTCCCTTCTGTCCTTCCTTCCTTTGCTCCTTCCTTCCTTCCTTTCCTCCCCCTACCTTCCCCCTTCCTTCTTTCCTCTGTCCTTCTTTCCTTCCTTCCTCTTTTCCTTTCTCTCTCCCTCCCTCCTTCTTTCCTCCCTCCCTCCTACCTTCATTCCTTCCTTTCATTCTTTCCTTTCCTTCCTTCCTCCCTCCCTCCCTCCTTTCCTTCCTTCTTCCTCCCTCCCTCCTTCCCTCCCTCCCTCCCTCCTACCTTCCTTCCTTCCCTTTTCCTTCCTTCCTCTTTTCCTTTCTCCCTTTCTCCTTACCTCCTTCCTTTCCTTCCTTCCTTCTCTCCTTCTCTCCTTCTCTCCTTCCTACCTTCCTCCCTCCCTCCCTTCCTTCCTTGACTCGAGGACACCAGGAGGGTTAATTGATGTTTTATAGATATATTATGAATCAGTAGTGAGACATTCATCCATATGTGTCAGCTCAGGTCTGCAGAGACTCTTTGCACCTAAAGAAACTCTGCAGTATTACGATTAATGGCTCATATAATGCTGACTTCTTTCCCCAGTGTTCCCAGTCTGTTATAAATGATGTGTAAATAAAATCTCAGCATCCATACGTACCTTTTAAACCAACCTATGTTTGATCTACGACCTCTACGGGTGGCGTCTGGTTAAGTTTAAGCCAATAAAACGACTTATTTTTCGATGAAACAGAAGTACTGCTGCATATATGGAGTATTATGAAGCCTGTTGTGTCTCCAGAGGGAGCTGTGTCAGTTGCCTTGGTAACACTTTATAATAATAATCAGTAGAAAGTCATTTATAAGGTATTAGTTGTTGATGATCATGTGTCAGCTTTGTATCACCACCAGGTCTGCAGAAGCACTTCACTTAATAAACTCTGCAGTATTACTATCAGTGTGTCGTATGATGCTGACTTCTTTCTTCATTCGTTCCTCATCTCTTATAAATGATGTGTGAATGGAAAAACTGGATCATTTATTAACCCTTTAATGGGCAAGAGAGGAAAATAACGTGGAAATTATTATTTTTTATTTACTTTGATGTTACTTGTTATCTCATTTTGCACCTATTTTGGATTTTATGAGCTGTATCTCCATATATTTCCCTTATTAAGGTATAAATCAGGGGTGTCAAACATGTGGCCCGTGGGCCAGAACCGGCCCGCCAAAGGGTCCAATTCGGCCCACTCTCTTTCCTGTCTTTTTTCCTTCCTTCCTTCTTTCCTTCCTTCCTTCCTTCCTTCCTTCCTTCCTTCCTTCCTTCCTTCCTTCCTTCCTTCCATTTGTCTTGCCACTCAATTCAACCCTCATTGGATTATTGGTATTTTGAATTTAACTAACTCTTTACTCCCTCCATCTCCTTCCTCATTCTTTCTTTCCTCCCCCTAACTTCCCCCTTCCTTCCTTCCTTCCTTCCTTCCTTCTTTCCTTTCCTTCCTCCCTCCCTCCCTCCCTTCTTTCCTTTCCTTCCTCCCTCCTGTCCTTCCTACCTTCCTTCCATTTGTCTTTCCTCCCTCCCTTCCTTCATTCCTTCCTCCCTGTCATCTTTCCTTCCTGTCTTTTTTTCCTTCCATCCATCTGTCCTTCCTCCCTTCCTTCCATCTGTCCTTCCTCCCTTCCTTCCATCTTTCCTCCCTGTCATCTTTCCTTCCTGTCTTTTTTTCCTTCCTTCCATCTGTCCTTCCTCCCTTCCTTCCATCTGTCCTTCCTCCCTTCCTTCCATCTTTCCTCCCTTTCATCTTTCCTTCCTGTCCTTTTTTCCAACCTTTCCATTATTTTTCTTTCTTCCCTCCTCACTTTTATTCTTTCCTTCCTTCTAGCTGTCTTTCCTTTCTTCTCCTTCTCTTTCCTTCCCACCTTCCTTCCATTTGTCCTTCCTTCCTTTCTTCCTTCCTTCCTTCCTTCCTTCTTTTTAATGATCCGGCCCACATGAGATCAAATTGGGCTGTTTGTGGCCCTTGAATGAAAATGAGTTTGACACCTCTGGTATAAATCATGTATATATGTATGTATCTCCTGGTGCACCTTACCTGTTTAAGGTTTTTGCATCCTCTTAATCTTAAATTTAAAGAGTTTATCATACAGAAATATCAAACCCATCACGTTCAGATTACTCCTACCTCTAAAAAAAGGCTCATACATGTACAAGAAAACACTGTAAACATGTTACTTTGGTGTTTGTTGTTAGTTTAGTGGAGGTTTTCTTTTTCCTTTTTTCCATCCTTGAAGATTCACAATAATCCGGGAAGGTGAATGGGTTGAATGGAGAGCAGCTGGACTTGGTTTAAACATACTTCTAACTGAGGCCCAGCGAAGGACAGACGGTTTGAAAGAGGAGTGACGGAGGCCATCTACGTCTCTCAGAAGAGGGTCGAGGTTTACGACGCCACTTATCAGCCCACCTACGATGCTGCTCTGTCATTTCCCAGGAGACTTAACCAGCGTTCACATCTGGCCTCATCTGACAAATCCAACGATGACCGATCCGTCATTTAAACTCGGCCTCACTAATCACTCAGTTAGACTCGAAGAAGCCTCTTAGATGAGATGTGAGAAGTCCAGTCGCC
Organism: Scomber colias; assembly: GCA_021039105.1. Classification (NCBI taxonomy): domain Eukaryota; kingdom Metazoa; phylum Chordata; class Actinopteri; order Scombriformes; family Scombridae; genus Scomber; species Scomber colias. The sequence goes on along the minus strand of JAJDFG010001395.1, from coordinate 22,972 downwards.
CTCAATTCATCTCTAATTGGTTTATTTGTATTTTGAGTTTAACTGACTCAAATAATAAAGGTAACTGTGAGACTTAAAATGGAAAAAATGAATAAGAAACATAGACTGTATAAAAACAATGGACGTAACATCCGTGACGTCACCCATTGGTTTGTGGACTGCTGCTCGGAAGCCAATAGTTTAGAATCTGGGCAGCGCCATCGTGAACATTTCAGGTGCATGCTGGGAAAAATAAAAACACGGATTCTACTCATGTGGGCATGAGGCGTAGCCATGGGCGGAGCTATGGGCGGAGCGGGGGAGGTTGCTATGGTTGCATTGGGCAATCAACCTGTCAATCACGACGTAGCCACACCCTAATGCATACCCTGCTTTATCATCAAATATAAAATCAGGGAGGCCAAAATGTCCCAAATGAACATCATACTGCATTGAAGAAGGCTTTAAACTAGCGATTGAGACCATAAACACATTTTGAAAACGTTTACTGAGGTTAGAAATCAAGTGAGAAGTTGGTGAATTCTCCATTGACTTGTATAGAGACGGTCGCCACCTGGTGGCCTTTTGATAGAATGCAGTTCTAAGTTACTTCCGCGTTGGCTTCATTTCCGCCTGATAAGAAAGGACAATTTGTTCAAAAGTCAACATACGTATTACGTAATTTAAGAGTCAATATTTAACACTTTTTTCTTTTTTTATGATGTTAAAATCTACAAACATGTTTTAAACTTTAACAACAGATAATAAAAATCAAAACAGAAATCAACAATTTCTGACACATTAAAATGAACAGAGCTGTTGTTCCCTTTACAAAAAACTACTTTAATATCATTTTACTTTAGCCCATTCATCATTAACTAAAGGGGTTTTTGTTGTTGTTGGTTTTTAATGTGTTTTTGTGTATATTTCCTCTGTGTGAAGCACTTTGGATCAACTATGTCATGTTTTTAAAGTGCTATATAAAATAAAAATTGAATTCTTGTTAATTAATTATTACTAATCATTATTGGACATCATTAAGTGTTGCCAAAAGAACTTATTTCTGCACAATTTAACACTTCACTAAAAGAAACAACAGGCACCTCAATCAATCAGCCAAATGAACAAAGACCACCTGCAACATGCGCCTAAAAACAAGAAGAAAAGCACAAATAAATATTAAAAATGTTTATAATATTCAATATTTAAGGAGGGATAAGAAGGCAAACTGATTCGAATGAGGATAAATATCACAAATAAACCTTTAAAAGCAGATAAAAAAGAAGAATCTACTTTAGAAATGAAAGACAATGATGTTTATTCACATTAAAACTCAACAGCATTTCTGATATTTCCTAAAATAAATATCTTTCTAGATTTTAATGGCATTATTTTTGACTGCAGTGAGGGTTAATTAAGTGGGATCTCAGGCTTTAGATACACCAACAGTACTTCTTAATAGGATCAATCTATTGTTGGTTTCGGTCTTTTCATTTGGATTTAAAGACAAGAAAAAGAAAAAATATTGAATATCACCTAATTTATCCTTTAGATAACAAGTCGTTCTTTAGTCCTTCAGCGCTTACTTTGCTTAACAGCCTCTGAATCTGCAGCTGTGTGATGATCCAACCGCATCTCGTTAAATAAAAGAGCTCTTAACGACCTTTTTCATGAACGACAACCTGTAACGCTTCACTGCACAGACTCTACTGCTGCTTTACAAATCTGCAACTTAGTTTTAAAAATGTACGACCCTTAACTTTAGGAGCATGATGTGTAGGTGTTTATTCACCTTTACATACTGTTCATATTTTACACCCTCGTAATATGTTCCTGGTCAATAAAAAGTGTCTAAACCAAATTTTGAACCTCAGATCTGTTTATAAAGCATCAATAACTGATCTGACTGATCAATAAATGTGATTAAACCTTGATTAATGTCTCAGAGAGCAGAGAGAGAGGATTTTTTAGGTTTTACACCACTCATTTTTGGAGAAAAAACAGCTACTATCACACAATATCATGTCCTATTTTACCTAAGACATGAAAATATACAATGTCTAGGTGTCATTAAACAAGTTATGATAACAGTACCAATCCAAGTATCCTTAAAGTGATACTGATACAAACTGAGTACTTCATCCGATACCTATCATGTGAATAGAATTATTAAATAGGTCATAAATGTATTTCTAAAAAAGGTGTAAAAAGCATTTCAACCATTTAGATTTGAATTGTGGAGCTAGGCTTCACAAACTGTGTTTCAAGATTTCTGTGTTCAGGATTTAGTGGGAGGGTCGGATCAGCAAAACCCGCCCCTGCTGCTGTAGAGGTATAAATACTTTCAGCGCACATTACTACTACTACAGTCTACAGTTAGCCAGTTAGCCGAGTTAGCCGCCAAGCTAGTAGCCGAGTTAGCCGCCAAGCTAGCAGCCTAGTTAGCCGCTGAGCTAGCTGCCAAGCTAGTAGCCTAGTTAGCCGCCAAGCTAGCAGCCGAGTTAGCCGCCGAGCTAGCCGCCGGAGGAAAGAAGGAAGGGTCTCTTCAGGAAACGTCATCACATTTCAGGATAAAATAATGACATTTTGGGTGTTGTTACTGCTGGCAAATGTCAAAACGGGTCAAATTTGAAGGGTAATTTTGTCTCCAGTTAGTAAAATAGTAGTCCTGCATTCCGGAATCCTCAGAGTAAAATAGTAGCCCTGCATTCCGGAATCCTCAGAGTAAAATAGTAGTCCTGCATTCCGGAATCCTCAGAGTAAAATAGTAGCCCTGCATTCCGGAATCCTCAGAGTAAAATAGTAGTCCTGCATTCCGGAATCCTCATCTGGACCTCAGTAGTTTGTTTTTATTTATTTTTTTATAAGAAACAAAAACAAATCCTCTGTTGTGTTTCTCGGTGAATGACTCTGAATTACTACATTTGCATCAGTGTTGGCTCGTTGAAGGATTTTACCCCCAACAGGAAATTGTAAAGACCCCCCAGAGTCTCTCTCTCTCTCTCTCTCTCTCTCTCTCTCTCTCTCTCTCTCTCTCTCTCTCTCTCTCTCTCTCTCTCTCTCTCTGTGGTTTACTGACCGAATATTGTTGTTGAGCTTTGAGAAACCAAAGTACACAGTAAGAGGCTTATCTGATAAATTTCCTTCTACTTTTTAAGTCCCATGATCCAATACTGCAATAAGCTTAAAACCTTCCCATCGGCACCACTAGATTAATTTTACATGAATACGAATTTCCACATCCTGTTCAATTCTTGTACATTTTTATATGCATGCATGTATCTATTTGATTGTCTTTGTGTTTATGTGTATATTTATATTCTTCCCTTGTACCCCATTAGATAAAATTTTATGCATGTATTATATTTTTTTCAGTGCAATTGCAAAGATAATGGGGGGGGGGGGGGGTTTGCTGGTGGATTATAACTCCTGTTTGGGGGTTGGGAACATAAGAAGGAAATCATTTAAATATGCACTATAATAATATTGTGTGTTAAATGAATGTCTGTTTTTTTTTTTTTTTTTTTTTTTAAATAATATATCACACACACACACACACATACACACACACTCATGGGAGAAAGAGAAAATAACAGAGCTCATAGCAGTGTGGGGCAATTCATTTTCACTATCTGCACATTAAGGTGAAAACAAATAAAAGACAAACAGAGCAAATGTTTTTTTTTTTTTTTTATTATCATCATTTTTATTGCCGCGAGTGTTTCTTGGAGGATTTTTGATAGTTTACTGTAAGAGTGGATGATTTTAGAAAGGAGTTGCATACATGGGTGTCAAATTAAAGGATAAGGCTGCTGATCTTCTCTATTTTTGTATTATTGTCAACAAATCTCAAGTGCAAAGATAAACCAACACTGAACTCAACCTATACTTACAAGTATTGTGATATATCTTTTTCCTGTGTGCTGTTGACTTAAAATGATTAAAATTCACGTCAGTAAGCCGCACGGTTGCATTCAGTGACATGTTCCATCATTACTAAGAGTTTGGTGATGGTAGTTTGTTTGGAAACGGCTCCAAAGATTAATAACAGTGATCATATTTTCAGTCTCTGGAGAGCAGTTCTGTGTAATTTTGTCAAAGAACTCCAATACAAAGTTAAGGTTGGGAAATGTACCCCAACAAGCCAGCAAAGCTCTGTGAACACCTAATGGCGTCTGCCTAAGCCCATGTTTAGACAGCTTGAATGTCAGACGTGTTTTTCACATGCAGTTCACACTCTCATTTTAAAACTATGCAGCTGTTTGGCTCCGTGGAGGCTCGGCCACGTCTGACAGGAGAAACTGTGACCTAAAACTTTCATTTACGCTTTTTTTCTCCTCCATTTTATGCTACAGTCATGTGTATTGTGCTCCAGTGTTGGGGAGTAACTAGTTACATGTAATTTAATCACAAAATAAATGTAACTGTAATCCGCTAAAGTTACTGATGAAAATGCTGACGATTACAAAGGAAGTCAGACCTTTAAGATTTTACTCAGGAGGGTTTTTTCCTCATTTTTTAATATTTAACATGTTACTGAATACATATAGCCTATTGCTGTTTTTAACTCTTTGAAATCAATATTTTTTATATATATTTAGTAAATAAATCATGATGTGGGCTTATTTGGAGCACACATGGGCTTAAATGGAGTCACAGTATCAATTGAACTCACTTTATTCATCAAATATCTTTATTTTATATTCTAAAATCTACATGAACTAATGAATACATTTTACAATGAGAGATAAATGTTGCTTTATAAGAAATGATCTCCCTTATAAATCATGTCAGTATCCATGACAACACAGCTGCACTTAGATTTTGGTGCTTAATGGGAACATTTACCCTAACAGCTGGACTTAGATCTTAGGAAGGAAGGAAGGAAGGAAGGAAGGAAGGAAGGAAGGAAGGGAACATTTACCCTAACAGTTGAAAACATTAGTTAGAAAATTAGAAAAGTAATCAAATGTAACAAGTTGCGTGACTGTGATGAAGTAATTAAAATAGTTACATTACTTATTACAGTTTAAATAGAGTAACTAGTAATCTGTAACCTTTAACATTTCCAAAGTAACCCTCCTAACCCTGCTCTCTAGTGCAAACACACACAGACGGAGCAGTCGCTGCTGCTCTGCCTTCATGCTGGGGGTCATGGTGTGTTCATGGTGTGTTCATGGTGTGTTCAGACAGAAAATGAAGTGAATTTTTACTATATTTGGCTGCTGGCCCGTCTGTGTTTATTCAACCTGAACAGCCGAAACACAGACTGTACACACAGCTAGCAACAGATGCACCAACTGTGTCTATTGAAGTGTGTTTGTGTTCAACTCCTGACTGAACTCAGAAATCACTCAGTCAGCAGATACTCTGGTTGTTTCTGTTATTTCCCTCCAGTCTCCTCCATGAAATTTGCATCTACTCGTGTAAATGGACTGTACATAGAGCTTTTCTAGTTTATTGACCTCTCTTACAGTACAGTACACAGAACTACTCTCTGGAGACTCTGGAACAATGTAGACATTAAACCTTTTAACCCTCCTGTTGTCCTCAAGTCAAGGAAGGAAAGGAGGGAGGAAAGAAAGGAGGGAGGAAGGAATGAAGGAAGGAAAGGAGGGAGGAAGGAAGGAAGGAAGGAAGAAGGAAGGAAAGGAGGGAGGAAGGAAGGAAGGAAGGAAGAAGGAAGGAAAGGAGAGAGGAAGGAAGAAAGGAAGAAGGAAGGAAAGGACAAAGGAAAGAGGGAAGGAAGGAAAGGAGGAAGGAAGGAAGGAAGGAAAGGACAAAGGAAGGAAGGAAGAAGGACAAAGGAAGGAGGGAGGAAGGAAGGAAGAAGGAAAGGAGGGAATGAAGGAAGGAACAGTCAAAACAGATGGGGTCAATTTGACCCGGGAGGACGACATGAAGGTTAAAGGAACAACTCACATAAAGGAGCTTCAGTTCTCCTTGGTGGTGAAGTATGATACTCACATCATTTTTATACAGATGAAACCATTCAGTGAGCTCTAATGTTCTATATGGAAACATGAATTCATCATGTTTCTCACTCACATATTCAGATGTTTTTTTTTTTTGTTTTTTTTTTTTAAACTTTCTTTAATTTGTTGCTCATCTGCATATTTGCCAGAAGTAAAGAAACGATGAAACACCAAATTTCAGTTGTCAGTTTTATTACTGGATGGATGGATAGATAGATAGATAGGTAGATAGATAGATAGATAGATAGATAGATAGATAGATAGATAGATAGACGATGGATAGATAGATAGATACATAGATAGATAGTTACATGGATGGATGGATGGATAGATAGATAGATAGATAGATAGATTTAATTAGCTGTACACAAACATTTACATATGATTTACATTTTATGTGCATGTTGGCTGCTGTCGTTGGAGCTCTGACATGAATACAGATGGTATATAAGCTGCTATGTTTCATATGCAGTACGTAATTTACTGGTATTCATTTCTCGTGATCTTGTGATTGGATTTGTTTTATTTGTAGACATGTGCTGGGTGTGTGGGATGATAGATGAAAAATACAATATATATATACCAGAACCCTCCATTGTTCACTTCAAAGAGCGTAAAGGTCTACCATCATGATCCTGCTTCAAGGTGGAAATAACCCACCTCTCTCCTCTCTCTCCCTGTCTGTTAATATTCTCCTATTGAGGTCTGCACAGACTGAGATGGTGGCCGGACCCCACGAGACCCTGCAGATGGGACAGCTTGTGCCATACTGTGGGCCATCACATCCAGACGGTAAAATGTCACAAAAATGTCAAGGGAAACCCAGTTGGCTTCATAGCAGATACTCCTCAGTGATACACCATTGAACAACACCAAAGAAAAGGCCAAACTCCCCTAAACTCCACTCGAGTGCTGCCACAGTCTGCATATCGGCACAGTTGCCATTAATCAGACTCTGGTTCAATATTTTATTTGCCTGTTTTTCAAGATTTAAGTCTATAACAAGCTGAGAGCTGTATTTACTGGACAGCAGTGTGCATTTATTGGAAAAACAAAGCTCTAGGCCCCAAATATTTAGTTATTAACTGTGACAGAGGAGCTGATTTTGCAATCAGTCCGCAGCTTTAAAGGCCTGTTAAATAATCTATGACCTTTATTGGACCAGAAGGAATTACAACCAATTTGGCAGAACTTATCTTCTCCTCCAAGTCTCTGGCACAGGACCAACCTCCGCCCCTCCGCTTCCCCCGAGTAAAGGACGCCTGTAACTGACACAAATTACAAGGCTGCTTTATCCCCCCCCCCCCCCCCCCAAAAAAAGAAGGGGTAAATACGCTTGTTAATGACAAAGGCAGAAGGTAGGAAGGACAGATGGCAGGAAGGACAGATGGAAGGAAGAACAAATGGAAGGAAGGACAGATGGAAGGAAGGACAGAAGGAAGAAACGGATGAAGGAAGGAAGGACAGATGGAAGGAAGAAAGGAAAAAAGGAAGGGAGGAAGGACAGATGGAAGGAAGGACAGAAGGAAGGAAGGACAGATGGAAGGAAGGACAGATGGAAGAAACGGAGGAAGGAAGGACAGATGGAAGGAAGAAAGGAACAAAGAAAGGAAAAAAGGAAGGTAGGACAGATGGAAGGAATGAAAAAAAGGATAAAAGGAAGGAAGGGAGGAAGGACAGATGGAAGGAATGAAGGAAGGAAAAGAACACAGAAAGGAAAGTGGGCCGGTTCACACCCCTCGGCGGGCCGGTTCTGGCCCACGGGCCACATGTTTGACACCCCTGAATTAACATAATTAAAGATCTGTCTGACATCACACTCAATTTACAATGAAGTGCATTTACCCTCCGTTTATTTTAATTCTATATATGTATGTAAATTTAATTCGCTGGGCTCTGAATCCAGTCTGACATAGATTGTGTCTAAAATCACTCCTTTATTCACTCGTTCACTACTTCCTGTATTACACACACTAAATAATTCACTCCATAGTGAGCTGTAAATCAAGATTTCAGACATAGACGTAGAGCTGTAGAGTCATGTGACGGTCGTTTTCACATCTTTAAAATGTGGAGCATCTCTTTGTGGGATTGTTAGCAGAAAGTTGAGTCCATGCCAGCGGGATATGTTAGGGCTCTATATAGTGGAGATATTTACTCACTCAGTGTTCAGACCAGGCGGGGAGCTCTGGTCCTCTGAAAAGAAGCCAATGCGGAAGTAACTTAGAACTGCATTCTGTCAAAAGGCCACCAGGGGGCGACCGTCTCTATACAAGTCAATGGAGAATTCACCAACTTCTCACTTGATTTCTAACCTCAGTAAACGTTTTCAAAATGTGTTTATGGTCTCAATCGCTAGTTTAAAGCCTTCTTCAATGCAGTATGATGTTCATTTGGGACATTTTGGCCTCCCTGATTTTATATTTGACGATAAAGCAGGGTACGCATTAGGGCGTGGCTACGTCCTGATTGACAGGTTGATTGACCAATGTCCTCGAGATCCAGCCCTCGCAACCAATCGCAACCTCCCCGCTCCGCCCCATGGCCCCGCCTCATGCCCATATAAGTAGAATCCGTGTTTTTATTTTTCCCAGCATACACCTGAAATTTTCAAGATGGCGCTGCCTAGATTCGATACTATTGGCTTCCGAGCAGCAGTCCACAAACCAATGGGTGACGTCACGGATGTTACGTCCATTTCTTATATACAGTCTATGGTTCAGACAAGCAAATAAAATGGCGGAGGATAAATAAAGTGCACTATATAGTGATAATAAGGAGTGATTTCAGACCCATAATGCCCAAAACATGTAATTATACTTTTTCCCTGTAGACATTGACTGAGAAACAAAGCTCCTGGCCCTGATGGCTTCATAGGAAGAGCACTTAAGGTCTTCTCTCAACAACTTAAGGGCATTGTCACTCTGTTCATCCACAGCAGGCTTAAAGCTGCAGTTGGTAAGTCTTATAAAAGTAACTGTTTGTCATATTTACGGTGGCCGAGAAGGGTCATAACACATGCAAAACCAGAAAACACCTTCATCGATGTTACAAATATTCACAACACGAGCAAATAGGGAAACGAACTGCAAACTAGGTGAAAATGGAAATGTTTCCAGGGGGACCATTATCAGCGACGGACCCACATCCTGTTTCCAAAAACAAAGAAACACAGAATTGTTTCCAAAGAGGTAAGTGTAATGTGTAATTCCAACATATTAAGTACTCAGTAATTGTTAAACGTTCAAAACGGTGTGTCATATGACTATATTCGTTTTTAACTTATAGGGGGCGCTGTTGCCCCCGCGTGGGTCCGTCGCTGATCATGGTCCCCCTGGAAACATTTCCGTTTTCACCTAGTTTGCAGTTCGTTTCCCTATTTGCTCGTGTTGTGAATATTTTTAACATCGATGAAGGTGTTTTCTGGTTTTGCATGTGTTATGTCCCTTCTTGGCCACCGTACATATTTGCTAAGACTGTCACTATGTAAAGACAGCATTACATGAAACTAGTAATCTGTAAAAAAAACAAAAAAGGCTCATTTAGCCCCGCCTACTCCTCCTACTGCAAATCGCCAGAATCCACTGCGGCCGGACAAAAAGACCCAGTCAGAGCCAGGATTGTGTCTGATGGAGTGTCTCTCATTCCCACACCTTAGTTTTCCTCATGTGCTCCAACCTGTGTCTTGTTTTACTCACCTGTGTCCTGTTTGTAATCACTGCTTGTGTATTTAAGTCTTGATTTATCTATTCTGTTGCTTTTGTTTTTGTCTTGCCTCCTCAACCCTACAATAAATAGCTTTTCTTTTTTTAGCCTTTATCAGCTTTCAGCCTCTGCATTTGGATCCGCCTGCTCTGCTATCTGTGACAGAAGGTCAGGATCCAGCAGAGATGAACCCATTCTGGCATCGTAGCGTAGCCAGGAAGCAGGTCTTCATGGCAGCGAAGGTACAACTCATTGGGTCCACCTGCTCTGCTATTCATGACAATATTAACCAATAATTGTGTCACCTTAAAAACTCAAACAGAAGCATCAAAAGCAGAATGAACAGACTTAAAAAACAGCTTCAACACCCACATGAGCCATTAACTTATATGCAATATATATATATACTACCTTACCCTTTTATTATTTGACATGGTATTTATTGCATGTACCTGTTCTGTTATATAGTGTTATATTTTTAATCATTGGGTCTGTTCTAAACCTCATCCTTTCCTACTACTCGTACTAACTCCAACTGCGTAGTATGTGATTTAGAGTATGTGAGAAGTTCCTGGATGGTTTACTAGATTCTCCAGAAATGCAGAGTATGCATCAAGAGCTGACTACTCATACTCACATTACCCAAGATGCAATGCAACTTCTGAAAAAACCCCAAAATACAAACGTCACAGATCGACACCTCGGTGGATTCAAGTTAGCTATAGCGAGGGTAAGTTTGCTTCCTGTTTTCAAAATAAAAGCACCAATTCTATTGTTATGGTTTTCTTAATAATAAAAGGCAACAGGTGTTTTATTTTGTGAAAATAACAGGAAGTGCGTTACTTGCTACGGCTAACTTGAGCGGCTCCGAATTCTCAGGAACAAAACTTTAAACAGGTGTTATTTGGACAAATTAGCGTCACATTGTGGATCTAAAGGGCTACTTTACTTTCTTCCTAAAAAGGTTAGAAATGTGGATAAAGTGGTTTATTTACAGAGTTAGAGCTAAAATGAAATCAGCTTCAGCCTGATGATTTCAGCTCGGGTAGGAACCAAATGCATTGTGGGTAATCGTGTAGTTTACTACAGTGTAAACGGTCTGCTTACTATCTGGTCCTTTAGTGTGTAGTATAGAAGTATGTAGTATGTAGTATGTAGTATGCGGTTTCGAACACAGCCCTATTTTTTTATCTGTAATGTCAGTTGCAGCACTCCCAGTTTTGTTGCATAGGTGACTGTACAATAACAATAAAGGCGATTTCAGTCATTGCAATACATCAACAGGGAAATATGAAAGTGCTAATCCTAATCCTTCAACCGTTGACCTACTGGTGGCACCATGCACAGATGCAGGGGATTGACATTGAAATAATTAGGATTTATCTGTACACACATTTCACTGCAATCCATCCAATATTTTAATGGTGATATCGACAGTTTGACATTTCATCCTGAAGCAAAATAGTCCGTGTTTTCATGTCTAAAAATGCACCAAAATTAAGTAATTCAAAGCATAGTTCACCCTAAAAAGCTGTTTTTCTTATTTTATTTTAAGACCAGGCAAATCTCAGTAGCTGCTGAAGTAATTCACTGTCATTATTACCACTGTTTTTATTCATAACTGCAGTTAAATTATGATCATTTTCTGCTAAAGGGGGGGAGTAAACTTCATGCTTATTTCCTGCTGTAGCATTGCAGATTACAGTACGTAGCCCAGAGCGTGTATTCTCTAAGTTTCTGTATTATAAATTGAAAGACTTATTTAAGTATGCAGAACATCTCCTACTATATGGATTGCACTGTTAACTCCCAATAATATGGACATTAATCAATAATCACAATCATCGTATCTACACATAAGGAACACAAAGGAAATGAAACTTAATGTGCTGCAACACTAAAGTGATGAGTCAGCAGCGTAAGGAGCTCGTCCCAGCAGTGTTTTGTTGATTAGCATGTGAGCCAACTGGATTCTCCCTCATTATCTAACGAGCTAATTACAAGCTAATTATTTCAAGGGAACGAGGCCGGCCTATCAACTCTGCAAACTTGTGAAATTGATAGAGACAACGCAGCAGTGAGGGCAATCGTTATAATTGACGGCGAACCTGTTTTTTGTTTTTTTTTACAGTCGGGAGAGAAAGAAAGCGAGTTGTACTTCAGGAAAAAAAAAAAAACTGGTTCATCTTTAATTAGAAAAACAATCTATACAGGAAAGTAAAACAAGTGCCTCCGAAATTAACAGGAATTACATGAAAAATGAGTTTCTTAACGAAGCTTTGAAGGTGTAAATTACGACATTCAGCAAACAACTATTTGCTATGTAAAGAATATAATGCAGTAATGAAGTCACACTCACTCTGTACTATGCTCTTATCTGAGCTGTCTGTTCTTTGGTTTTGAAGCCAGTTAAGCCGTGCATGTGAGAGTGCATGTGAGCGTGCATGTGAGTGTGCTTGGTCTCAAACTTTCTCAAATTGCAGCTAAACAGTTCTCTAAAATATGTTTGAAGAATATTTGAGGTGATAAATAGGTGACACAGTAACATCTGAGCTGTCTATTCTTTGGTTTTGAAGCCAGTTAAGCCGTGCATGTGATAGTGCGTGTGAGCGTGCATGTGAGCGTGCTTGGTCTCAAACTTTCTCAAATGGCAGCTAAACAGTTCTCTAATATATGTTTCTGAGAATATTTGAGGTGGTAAATAAGCGACAGTAACAGATAATTGATCCATATTTGATCAGCATTGCATAGTTTGACAGTTTGATTTGATTTGTTTCATGATTCATGGGCTGCTTTCTTCTTTTTTCTCCAACTTTATTGAGTAAACAGCACATATTTATGTCAGTCTGAGATGCTGGTGCTGCAGTCATGTAGAGGGGCTGAATGTGGCGGACTGCACCTTTAACTACTGAGGAATAAATGCCAAAAACACACTTTTTCATTTAACCCTCCTGTTGTCCTTGGGTCAAATTTGACCCATTTTAGAAATGTTTTTATATCAGAAATACGGATTTATTTAATCTAATTACCTGAAAAAGCGTGTTGATGGTTACACACTACATTCTTTGCAAGTATATAATCATCACGACTTTCATTGAATTTATCTTTTATTATAAACAGTCAAACTAAACCAAGTGTATTGACCCAGGAGGACAACAGGTGTGATTAAATGCTGCCATTCAAATATCTGAAATGGTTTAAAAACTGTATTATGACTAAACTTTGACATTTACCAGTTTGTGATAATTCATCAAAATACTTTCCTGAATTTCCTCTTAAATTTGGTTAAAATAATTCATAATTTCTAATTAATTTTTAACCCTAAAATGAGGTGTAACTTAATATAAATGAGACATATTGACCATAAATATGTGTAAAACGTGGTTATAAGTTGGAATGAAGTCGGCTAAAAAGGTCTAACACAGAATAGGGTGATAATTTATACTTTATGTTTAATTAACGGTCAAAATTGACTCGAGGACAAAAGTCGCTCAGTCGACAGGAGAACAACTATATTTTAGAAATTAGACATTAATGGTTAAAAATAAAACACACAGTAAAAAAGACTATGTAATCGCATTTATTGCAAAAAAAAGAGGAAAAATCCCAAATTCTGACACAAATAGGAAAATCATAAGTTGTAAATAATCCGTCTCATCTTTAATAATAAAACATCATCACAGTTTCTACAACTTTGGCAACTTCAGTGAGCTGGACTTTGGGTGTTGGACTTTTTTAAGGCTTGTTTTTAAAGTCTCTTATGGTTTGTAGTTCTGTAGTTGTTGAAAGAAGCCGGGGTTGGGGCGAGTTGAGGGCCTCGCCAGCTTCACCTGGCCGTACGCATCATCAAACGAAAGCCCCTCCTTCAACATCAGGTAGCCAATCACGATGGAGGAGGAACGTGAGACGCCAGCGTTACAGTGGACCAGCACCACACCGTCCTAAAGACAGAGAGACAGAAATACACAGACATCAATACAGTACATAAAAAAGAATAAGTACTGCAGTATTATGAGTGATGTAGTATGCAGTATTACAGTAGAAATAGTGATATATTATTATATATATGACCTCATTAGATTATTAATAGTGAAGCATCAGTGTTACTTTATGTACAGTTAGCTAGTTTACACTACTTTATATACAGTTAGCTAGTTTACACTACTTTATATACAGTTAGCTAGTTTACACTACTTTATATACAGTTAGCTAGTTAACACTACTTTATATACAGTTAGCTAGTTTATACTACTTTATATACAGTTAGCTTGTTTACACTACTTTATATACAGTTAGCTAGTTTACACTACTTTATGTACAGTTAGCTAGTTTATACTACTTTATGTACAGTTAGCTAGTTAACACTACTTTATATACAGTTAGCTAGTTTATACTACTTTATATACAGTTAGCTAGTTTATACTACTTTATATACAGTTAGCTAGTTTACACTACTTTATATACAGTTAGCTAGTTTACACTACTTTATGTACAGTTAGCTAGTTAACACTACTTTATATACAGTTAGCTAGTTTATACTACTTTATATACAGTTAGCTAGTTTATACTACTTTATATACAGTTAGCTAGTTTATACTACTTTATATACAGTTAGCTAGTTTATACTACTTTATATACAGTTAGCTAGTTTACACTACTTTATATACAGTTAGCTAGTTTATACTACTTTATATACAGTTAGCTAGTTTATACTACTTTATATACGGTTAGCTAGTTTAGTCCAGTGGTTCCCAACCTAGGGGTGGGGCCCCTCCAAAGGGTCAGCAGATAAATGTGAGGGGTGGTGAGATGATTAATGAGAGAAATATTGCTAAAATATTGGATCATTTGAACATTTATTGAAATGAAACCATGAGAGAAGTTTAGAGGGAAAAATCACTATTTGGTGGAGCCGTTAACAACTCATCGACATCTGAAATGTGACCCAGACTACACACTGCTTTTTTAAAGACTGGTTTAATCTTTAACAATATGTTCTACTTTAAAAGCTTGTTATAGTATCCATCATCTGAAAAGTAACTAAAGCTGTCACATAAATGTAGTGGAGTGGAAAGTATAAAGTAGCATCAAATGGAAACACTCAAGTGAAGTACAAGCACATCAGAATAGTACTTCAGTGCAGCACCTTCCTAAATAAATGATTGTTGCGTTCACAGTTTATTGTCCCATGTTAACATGCGACGGCAGAGTTTCTAACCTACAGCAGCGTCACACTCGAGCATGTAGAGCAAGTTGAGACGGAATAAATCTGTCTGTGGTTGTGGGAGTTGCACGACTGTGTCAGAATTTGCGATATGATTAATATTAATGTTGATGTAATTATTTTACTGCCTAGAGTGCCTGGCTGGAAATAAATTTTTAAAATTCCAGTCACATTTTTAGACAATGCGTGCAGGCCCACGGCTCAGTTCTGAAGCTCGGCTCTATTGACACATTTGTCTCTTTTATTCAACGTTGAGCCTCCCATCGCAGAATTAAAGTCTCTTTTCTGTCTGGAACCGAGCAGAAACAGTAACTCTAAGCACTTTTTTTTTTATTTTAGACGTCAATCAATATCCATCAGGGGACAGGAGATTGAAATTAGCTTCAGCTGCACACACGTAGAGGGGCTTTGGTTGCTATTATTGACATATTATCACTGTTATCTTGCGCTTTCCTCTCATATTATAACCCAATCAGGCTTCTCTCCTGGGTGAAAACAATCAAATGTAGAACAAACAGAGGGGCCACACTAATAGAGAGAATGATATCAGTCTTTTATAAGTTTCTATCAATCAAACAATGTGACCGTGCGCCTTCATATTATTTGTGCTGGTGTCTGCAGAGTCGCCACAGTTACACATATCAACTCTTGTTTTCCTTCTTTCAGAAAAAAAAACAAAAAAAAAAACAACTGAAAAACTTCTGCAGACTGAAAATTGCCTGAGCTAGATAATCCATCACAGCGAACATGGAGACTTAATTTGGTTTTGTCAGAGTTTCTTGTTTTGCTGTTATTTCATTGCGCTCGAGCTGAGTGTTTTCATATCAGTGCTCACATCACATTATGTTCTGCTTACGGTCAATCTCCTGACACACACACACACACACACACACACACACACACACACACACACACACACTCACGCCACTGGAAGAAATGCAAGTCTCTCTGTCAGGAAATAATCCCTTAAAAAATGATTACATGCAGCATGTGGCATCGCTGAAGAAGAGTACGGGTAAGCAGATGCAATTTTGACTTTCTAAATGACACCAGCGTGGTCTTTTAACCCTCCTGTTGTCCTCCAGTCAAGGAAGGAAGGGAGGTAAAAGGATGGATGGAAGGGAGGAAGGGAGGAAAAAGGAAGGGAGGGAGGGAGGGAGGAAAAAGGAAGGAAAGGAGGAAGGGAGGGAGGAAGAAGGAAGGGATGAAAAAGGAAGTAAAGGAGGGAGGAAGAAAGGAAAGGAGGGAGGAAGGAAGGTAGGAGGGAGGAGAGAAGGAAGGTAGGGTGAGGGAGGGAGGAAGGAAGGGATGGAGGAAGGAAGGAAGGAACGTAGGAGGGAGGAGAGAAGGAAAGGAGGAGGAAGGGAGGAAAAAGGAAGTGAGGAAGGGAGAAGAAAGGGGTGAAGGGAAAAGAAAGGGGGGAGAAAGGGATGGAGGAAGGAAGGAAAGGAGAGAGGGAGGAAGGAAGGAAAGGAAAGAAGGAAGGAAGGTATGAGGGAGGGAGGAGAGAAGGAAAGAGGGAGGGAGGAAGGAAAGAAGGACAGAGGAAAGAAGGAAGGTCATGGGGAGGAAAGAAAGAGAGAAGGACAGACGGAAGGAAGGAAGGAAAGAATGAAGGGAGGAAAGAAGGAACAGTCGAACCAGGCGGGGTCAATTTGACCCGGGAGGAAATGCAAGTCTCTCTGTCAGGAAATAATCCCTTTAAAAAATGATTACATGCAGCATGTGGCATCGCTGAAGAAGAGTCCGGGTAAGCAGATGCAATTCTGACTTTCTAAATGACACCAGCGTGGTCTTTTAATAGCTATCTGACCACCCACCTTGCCTTTGTGGTGAATTACAGATAACCGACTGCCGTAGATGTCTTTGAATGCATCACGCTGAGTATAGCAGAATAGCTGTGTGTGCATACTCACATTTAAAACTGGCCTGCAGATAGAAAGGAAGGCATTTTGAACATGAGCCTCCAGAAGGAAAGTAGATTCAGACGGTGTGTTCAGGCTACCGGCGACAACGTAACGGGCAATCATGTACATTTAAAGTCATTTTCAAAAAGGAAGACGGGAACACGGAGCTACAATCTGACACACAACACTTCACGTCACTGCATGATGTGTGTGACATGCTACAAATAAAAGTTGAGCTGAACTTTTCTCTCTCTCTCCTAACAATTCCTGCTCTGTTCCATCTAAAAACGGTCATTTCCCTCTACTGTTTAACCCTTACATACCCAGATTTACATTTTAGAGCAGTAAAAAAACCCCACTGTAAATACTTGGCACATTTTTGTAGAGTGTTTGACTGAAAAACTACTGTTACCTCCGTCACATTTACACATTTTTTAGTGTTAAAACTGAAGCATTTACTCTCTCTGCTCCCTCAAAGCTTTGTGAATAAGGATAAATCTTTCTGTTTATCTGTGACTGATGATGATTTGTTGAGCAGAAATGTGGTAGAGACTAATTATAAAGGGATACTGTGATTGAGTGTGAGGGTTAACTTAACCCTTTGAGAGAAGGGTACGTATACTGGAGCGTGCTGGGAATAGGTGGGCGGAGTTCCCGGCTAGAAATGTCTAGAAATGACGATAAAGAGATAAAATGAAATCAGCTTCAGCCTGATGATTTCAGCTCGGGTAGGGACGAAATGCATTGTGGGTAATTGTGTAGTTTACTACAGTGTAAACAGTCGGCTTACTATCTGGTCCTTTAGTGTGTAGTGTAGAAGTATGTAGTATAGAAGTATGTAGGATGTAGTATGTAGGATGTAGTATGTAGTATAGAAGTATGTAGGATGTAGTATGTAGGATGTAGTATGTAGTATAGAAGTATGTAGGATGTAGTATGTAGGATGTAGTATGTAGTATAGAAGTATGTAGGATGTAGTATGTAGGATGTAGTATGTAGGATGTAGTATGTAGTATAGAAGTATGTAGGATGTAGTATGTAGGATGTAGTATGTAGTATAGAAGTATGTAGGATGTAGTATGTAGGATGTAGTATGTAGTATAGAAGTATGTAGTATAGAAGTATGTAGTATAGAAGTATATAGTATGCGGTTTCGAACACAGCCAATGTGTTTAATGGTCATTACCCAGCCAGCATAGCTAGTAGGTTACAGTTTGCCATATTAGAAGAAGCATTTCACACTGAGAGTGAAGCTGTGTGTTGGTTACCTCCCTCTGGAAGGTGTGTGAAGGTATTAAAGGACGAGAAAAAGGGAAATCCAACATCTTTTATTTGTTTAAGAGGTCTCTAGAGTTTCCATGAGCTCACCAATCAGAGCAGAGAGGGCTCATTACGAGGATGGCCTTAAAGAGACAGGAGCTAAAACGGCGTGTTTCAGACAGAGGCTGAACTGAGGAGCTGCATAAAGGACCAGTACAAGATTAATAAGGAGGTTTTTAACTGGAAATCATGCAAAGTTATTCCAGTAGAGCACCAGAATATTAATATATACCTAGAAATGTGTGATACATCCTCTTTAGTTTATATTAATACATCAATATATTAATATAAACCTGGAAATGTTCATTATGTCCTCTTTAAAGTAAAGGTACAGAGGAAAATATTATGCTTTTTATTCCACTACATGTATCTGATATCTGATAGCTGTATGTACTACTACTCGCATATTAACATTTTAAAAACGTATAATAAGCACATAAACTATGATTAATTATTATATGGTTTAATTTAACTACCCAACAGTATATAAAGTAGTTAAAATTAACGGCACCTGAAACTGCACCATTAAAATACTTACACTTAAAAAAATCTGACTCAAAGTGTATTAATTAAAATAATATATTATACATTCATCAATAAAATTAACTAAATGATATACTTTGTAATACAGAACCTATAATTTTACAGATTTTAGCCCATTTTACTGATAATAGTGATAATAGTGAATTAATCAAGTATTTTAATTATCATGACATTTTACTCCAGTATTTGTGTTTTGTACCTTTTCCTTCCTTCCTTCCTTCCTTCCTTCCTTCCTTCCTTCCTTCCTTCTGTCTTTCTTTCCTTCCTTCTGTCTTTCTTTCTTTCCTTCCTTCCTTCCTTCTTTCCTCCCTCCCTTCCCTCCCTCCTTCCTTCCATCTTTCTTTCCTTTCCTCCTTCCTTCCTTCCTTCCTTCCTTCCTTCTGTCTTCCTTTCCTTCCTTCTGTCTTTCTTTCTTTCCTTCCTTCCTTCCTTCCTTCCTTCTTCCCTTCCTTCTGTCCTCCTTTCCTTCCCTCCTTCCTTCTTTCCATCCTTCCTCCCTCCTTTCCTTCCTTCCTTCCTTCCTTCCTTCCTTCCTTCTGTCCTCCTTTCCTTCCCTCCTTCCTTCTTTCCATCCTTCCTCCCTCCTGTCCTTCCTTCCTTCCTTCCCTCCCTCCTTCCTTCCTTCTGTCTTTCTTTCCTTCCTCCTTTCCTTCAGTCCTCCTCTCCTTCCCTCTTTCCTTCTTTCCTTTCTCCCTCCTTTCCTTCCTTGCTTCCTTCTTCCTCCCTTCCTCCCTTCTTTTTTACAGATTTTAGCCCATTTTACTGATAATACTTTTACTCCAGTATTTGTGTTTGGTACCTTTTCTCGGGCCTCATCTATGAAGGCGCTGCATTCCCCGAAATAGGAAGTGATGTCCGTCTCTGGGAGGTCCAGGATCTGGAGCGTCTTATAAACCAGCTGGTCCGAGAACAGGTTAGCGACTCCGTAGGCCACATTTAGCACATGAGACACCTTGACAGGAAGAAAGAGAGACAATAGAGACATAAAACTCGTCATGACACAACCTGGATTTAACTCAGAGAGAGAAAAGAGAAAAGAGGCAGAAGGGTGAAAGAGTGATAAAAAAAAGAGAGGGAGAGGAGAGGGATGACGGAGAGAGAGGGGAGGGAAGATGAAGAGGAAAGAGAGCGGGGGGGACAGAAAATAAGACAGATGGCTCCAATTCATTTTGCAGTATCTGTCGACTCTCACTTAACCCTCCTGTTGTCCTAGAGTCAAGGAAGGAAGGAGGAAAGAAGGAAGGAAAGGAGGGAGGGAGGAAGAAAGGAGAAAGGAAGGAAGGACGGAGGGAGACAGGAAGGATGGAGGAAGGAAGGACGGAGGAAAGAAGGAAGGAAGGGAGGGAAGAAGAGGAAGGACAGGAGGTAAGGAAGGAAGGAAGGAAAGGGAAGGAGGAAGGAAGAAAGGAAGGACGGACGAAGGGAGAGAGGAAGGAGGGAGAAAGGAAGAAATAAGGAGGACGGAAGGAAAGGAAAGAAGGGAGGGAGGAAGGAAGGAAAGGAAAGGAGGGAGGGAGGGAGGAAGGAAGGAAGGAAGGAAGGAAGGAACAGCCAAAACGGACGGGGTCAATTTGACCCGGGAGGACAACACAAGGGTTAAAGGCAGAAGGACAAAGAGTGATAAAAAAAAAAAAAAAAAAGAGAGGAGAAGAGAGGGATGACGGAGAGAGAGAGGGGAGAAAAGATGAAGAGGAAAGAGAGCGGGGGGGACAGGAAATAAGACAGATGGCTCCAATTCATTTTGCAGTATCTGTCGACTCTCACTTAAATTTAACTCACCTCGGAGGGCGACGCGGCTCCTCCTCTACATGTTAGTAGTATTACTTCAAACTAATGGTTACATTTAACCCTCCTGTCGTCCTCCCGGGTCAAATTGACCCCATCTCTCTTTTACTGTTCCTTCTTTCCTTCCTTCCTTCCTTCCTTCTTCCCCTCCTCCCCTCTTTCTTTGCTCCCTCCTCCTTCCATCCTTCCTTCCTTCCTTCCTTCCTCCCTTCCTTCTTTCCTTCCTTCCTTCCTTCCTTCTTCCTCCCTTCCTTCCTCCCTTCCTTCTGTCCTTCCCTCCTTCCTTCCTTCCTTCTTTCCTCCTCCCTCCCCTCCCTCCTTCCTTCCATCTTTCTTTCCTTGCTTCCTTCTTCCTCCCTTCCTTCCTTCCTTCCTTCCTTCCTTTCCTTGTTTCCTTCCTCCCTCCTTCCTTCTTTCCTTCCTTCCTTCCTTCCTTCCTTCCTTCCTTCTTTCCTTCCTCCCTTCCTTCTTTCCTTCCTTCTCTCTCCCTTCCTTCCTTCCTTCCTTCTCCCTCCTTTCCTCCCTTGACTCGAGGACAACAGGAGGCTTATAGGAACTTAAAAGGTTATTCAGAGAGAGAGAGAGAGAGAGAGAGAGAGAGAGGACTATGCTGAATCAAAGCCCAGCGTTCCAGCTTATGCCGAAAGGTTTTGGCCCCTGAAATGTTGGGCTTTGATTCAGCATAATGTCGTTTGAATAAAGAAGAAGAAGAAGCTGATAAGACGAGCGAGTCCGTCCGTGTGTGTGCGGTCCGTTCTCCTCCGAGCCGTTCAGACGTCCAGCATCTGCATAAATTCGACGGGGGTTGAGATGATTCTGCATTTGATCTGATGTCTCCCAGCCAGAAGCTTAAAATTCAACTTGTTTCCTTCCTCCCTTCCTTCTGTCTTTCTTCCTTCTGTCTTTCTTCCTTCCTTCCTTCCTCCCTTCCTTCTGTCCTTCCTTCCTTCCTTCCTCCCTTCCTTCTGTCCTTCTTTCCTTCCCTCCCTCCTTCCTTCCTTCCTTCTTTCCTCCCTCTGTTCCCCTCCCTCCTTCCTTCCTTCTGTCTTTCGTCCTTCCCTCCTTCCTTCCTTCTTTCTTTCCTTCCTCCCTTCCTTCTGTCCTTCTTTCCTTCCCTCCCTCCTTCCTTCCTTCCTTCTTTCCTCCCTTTGTTCCCTCCCTCCTTTCTTCCTTCTGTCTTTCTTTCCTTCCCCCCTACCTTCCTTCCTTCTTTCCTTCCTCCCTTCCTTCTGTCTTTCTTTCCTTCCTCCCTTCCTTCTGTCCTTCTTTCTTTCCTTCCTCCCTTCCTTCTGTCCTTCTTTCCTTCCTTCCTTAAACTTAAACACACAGACATATTTCACTAAACTAATGTATAATAAAATAATAATAAGTAGTTAGATATTTATTACGTTGTATTTGGATGTGATCTCATCTCTAACCGGAGGAGTCCGATAGAGACGGGTGAACACCTGATCCATGTTTCTGATTATCCTCCGCCATGTTCGCAGGTGCATCCTCAAATTAAATTATGTAGGAACCAGTCAGTCAACCCGATGAATGACTGATGATGATTAATGATGTAATTTGTGGTGTACACACGCTGAAATCAAAAAGGGGGGAAATGCCTGACTTTGGTAGAAGCAGATGACAGATTTGATGAAGATTTGAGCGGAGTCGCGGCAGCCAGAAGACAAACTGGTTAAATCCGTCTTCATCCTGGTGATTCGTCAGTGAGGAAATGACAGTTTTGTTGGATGTTGAGGAGTCAAAAAAAGGTCAAAAGCTCCAGGAAGAGTTGTAGTATGTTGAAAAGCAAGATCTTTACACTGGCTTCCTGTTGTCCTCGAGTCAAGGAAGGAAGTTAGGAAGTGAGGAAGAAGGAAGGAAAGGAAGAAGGGAAGGGAAAGAGTAAGGAAGGGAGAAAGGAGGAAAGAAAGGAAGGAAGGAAGGAAGGGGGGGAGGAAGGAAGGATGGAGGGAAGGAAGGAAGGAAGGACAGATGGAAGAAAGGGAGGAAGGAAGAAAAGAAGGAAGGAAGGGCGGAAGGGACAATAGGAAGAAAGAGAGAGAGGAAGGAAGGAAGGAAGGACAGACAAAAGGAAGGAAGGAAGGAAGTAAGGAAGTCAAAACAGACGGGGTCAATTTGACCCGGGAGGACGACATGAAGGTTAAAGCATAGACTATAAAATACTACTGTTGGTTTTTAAAGCATTGAATGGTTTAGGGTCAAAATACTTTCTGATCTGCTGCTACGTTATGAACCATCGTGGTCTGGAGTCTGCTTTCTGTCCCCAAAAACCAAACATGGAAGAAGTAGCGTTCAGTTTGTAGGTCTGCTCCAACTCTCAGTTCTTTAAAAGCACGACTGAAGACTTTTCTGTGTGCGACTGCTTTTTATTAAATCTAAATTTCCTGTTTTTATCTTGTCTTACTCTATTATAGCTTTATTTAAAGTCCCGTGTAAAGTAAGAATAAATATGTGTTCTGAGTTTGACATACCACAGAAAAGTGTGTTGTTAACCACCCTGCCAAATTTGAATGATTAAAAAAATCGCC
>JAJDFG010001394.1:30000-32500 GCA_021039105.1 Scomber colias | reverse complement strand
TATTTAACCCTCCTGTCGCCCTCGAGTCACGGAAGGAAGTTAGGAAGAAGAAGAAGGAAGGAAAGGAGGGAGGAAGGGAGGAAGAAGGAAGGAAAGGATGGAGGAGGAAGGAAGGAGAAGGAAGGAAGGAAGGAGGGAGGGAAGGAAGGAAGGAAAGGAGGGAGGAAGGGAGGAGAAGGAAGGCAATGATGGAGGATGGGATAAAGAAGGACGGAAAGGAGGAAGGAAGGAAGGAGAGGAAGGAGGGAAGGAAGGAAGTAAGGAGGCCTACTCATGGGTATTGTAGTAATCTTAGCCATCCAATTAAATGGCGACCGAAGCGTCAGAATCAATGTGCAAATAATATAAAGCTGTTAGATTATCCAGACGGGTCCTGACCTAGATCAACATCTTCTATATCTACAGACAGATATTAAGTCATACAATACCAAATACCATCTGTACACAATACTTTTCTTTTTTCATGAAAGTCCTGCTGCAGGCTGAGACATGAGCTGCTCCATTATTTATTAGAGCACAACAACAAATTCCATGTATAACTCATAAATGGAAGTCAGTAAAGCAAAACTGCTGAGAAACAAACCACTAGTTTTCAGTCCTGACAGAAGAAACCTCACAAATGTCTCCAGCATTAAAATCTCCTATAAACTGTCTCTTAATAGATAGATAGATGGATAGGTAGATCTCTTCCTGTTTCTTTTAAGCCTTTGCAATAATTCGGCCAGGACATCGTATCTTGTTACGTTACCTGATTTTTTTTTACTGCTGCCCTCGTCTGCCCTTCGGTAGTAAGTTAGCCTGCTAGCTAGCTGACTGGTAGTAAGTTATCGTGCTAGCTAGCTGACTGGTAGTAAGTTATCCTGCTAGCTAGCTAGCTGACTGGTAGTAAGTTATCCTGCTAGCTAGCTGACTGGTAGTAAGTTAGCCTGCTAGCTAGCTGACTGGTAGTAAGTTAGCCTGTTAGCTAGCTGACTGGAGGGAACATGATGCAGACGAAGACACACTAAAGTCCAGCGTGGTTTAAAAGCTTCCAGAAAGTAAAGGATAATGTTGTCAGGTGTGAAATATGTGGAGCAGAGTTGAGCTACGGTGGCTTCACATGGACAAAAAGCTGCTGTCTGCTGTGACGGTTGCTAAGGGAGACGGACCTGACGCTAATCACCAAACTCGTACGTCATCATCTGGAGCAGCTCATTGATATGTAGCTGAAAGCTTCTCTAACATCTCGGCAGCATGATGACCCACTCTGAGTAGTTTCACACCATACACGAACTTGAGTTGGAGGTTTCGTACTGAACCTGGTATCACAGTGACACCTACTGTCATAAAAAGGTATTACAACACTATAAACCGAAAGTAATATCTGAGAACTTCTAATAGAGGCTTTTCTTCACCCTCGACATGTAAAAGCTTCCAGAAAGTAAAGGATAATGTTGTCAGGTGTGAAATATGTGGAGCAGAGTTGAGCTACGGTGGCTTCACATGGACAAAAAGCTGCTGTCTGCTGTGACGGTTACTGAGGGAGACGGACCTGACGCTAATCACCAAACTAGTACGTCAACATTTTGGAACAGCTCCTCAAAAATGTGACAAAAGTCTCAGAGAGAAAGCTAACGTTACGTCTCTCATTGCTAACATGATTATAAAAGGATACTACCTACACCAGCAAAGACATTACTGCTGATACTTTAGCTACAACGCTACAGGCTAATAATACGTCTGTACGGATTTTGAAAGCAGGATTAAAACTTGTAAAGTATTTTTTTTACATTTTGCTGTGTGCATTTTCCACCACTGCTCAGCTTCTGCCAGCACTCTCTTAATGTCTTCATAATGTGAATATATATACAGTAGATTTGGGTTTCATAAATAAACCACCTGCTGTACATTTCTACTTCAGCTCCTCCTTGAAGGCTGGTTCGTTCAGGCACATCAAGTTGACTAATTATTGTTTAAGAAGTACAGCAAAGGAGCAGACTTCTCTTTTTAAAATCTTATGTATCCTTGTATAAACCAACACAACCTGTCACATGAGCTTATTTCTTTTTATACGTGGCCTCCTGGAAGTATTTTACGACACTCTTGAAGTCATAAAGGGCTTTGAAGCTTGCCCAATCCCATAAAAGCTTAACATCTGGTTTGGGATAGTAGCACGGAAGAAAGCAGGACAATGAAATGTTCGGTTTATAATGTCAGTGGTCTATATTTATAAAAGCAGTCAGGTTGAAAGGAGGAGGAAGGAAGGAGAAGGAGGAGGAGGGAAGAGGAGGAGGGAAGAGGAGGAGGGAAGAGGAGGAGGTGGGTTTGCAGGTGTAGTTGCACTCTGACTAACACAGTTTCTCTCAAGGCCACCCATCAAAATGACACGGCTATGAAAACATGTGCAGTCATACACATGCACCCATTTCTCAGGAATTTTTAGGTCACACACACACACACACACACACACACACACACACACACACACACACACACACACACACACACAACAGGATCATTT
>JAJDFG010001394.1:10000-22500 GCA_021039105.1 Scomber colias | reverse complement strand
CATCTTTCCTTCCTTCCTCCCTCCCTCCTTTCCTCCCTTCCTTCCAGTATGTGGCCGTTGAATGAAAATGAGTTTGACATCCTGATGTAGAGGAAAGTCTTTTGGGGGTTTCATCTCGTTCTCAGAGGAGGAAGAAGAAGCATTTTATGAGTTTTCAGTATCAGAGTATTTCCTGTGCTACACGATTCATTCTGCTTCCTGCTTCCTGTCTTCCTTCCTTCCTTCCCTCTGTCTTTCATTCCTGTCTACTCTTCCTTCTCCTCCTTCTATCTGTCCTTCATCCCTTCCTTTCTTCCTTCCATCCTTCCTTCCTTCCTTCCTTTCCGTCTTTCATTACTGTCTACTCTTCATTCTCTTCTTTATTTTCCTTCCTTCCTTCCTTCCCTCCCTCCGTCTTTCATTACTGTCTACTCTTCATTCTCTTCCTTCTTTTCCTTCCTTCCCTCTGTCCTTCCTCCCTTTCTTCCTTCCATCTTTCCTTCCTTCCTTCCTCCCTCCCTCCCTCCTCCCTGTCTACTCTTCCTTCTCCTCCTTCTTTTCCGTTCTTCCTTCTATCTGTCCTTCCTCCCTTCCATCATTCCTTCCATCTTTCATTCCTGTCTACTCTTCCTTCTCCTCCCATCTGTCCTCCCTTTCTTCCTTCCTTCCTTCTCCTCCTTCTTTTCCTTCCTTCCTTCCTTCAGTCCTTCCTCCCTTCCTTCCTTCCGTCTTTCATTCCTGTCTACTTTTCCTTCTCCTCCTTCTTTTCCTTCCTTCCTTCCTTCCTTCTTTCCTCCCTCCCTTCCATCTTTTTAATGATCCGGCACACGTGAGATTAAATTGGGCAGTATGCATCTCGTTCTCAGAGGAGGAAGAAGAAGCATTTTATGAGTTTGTAGTATCAGAGTGTTTCCTGTGCTACACGATTCATTCTGCTTCCTGCTTATAGAAACACAGCCTGCAGAAGTCTAGCTGCTTATAAGATGCTGCAGATATCCAGACATCCTCTCCTCTGGTCCTCTGGTCCTCTGGTCCTCTGGTCCTCTGGTCCTCTGGTCCTCTGGTCCTCTGGTCCTCTGCTGGAAGAACAAACACACAGACTGATAAAAGTTGGAGTGAATATAATCATCCAGGAAGTTATCTGACAAACCGATCAGAGAGAGACTAAAGACCGTCTCACAGCAGACTCTCTGATAACGTAGAGACGCTAACAAGCTAACAAACTACTGCGGCGGCTACGTTCCCACAAGGACTTACAACCCTTAGCAAAAAGTAGTATACTACAAGTTCATTTATTAAGTATACTTGAGTGTAAGTATACTACGGACCAGGTACTTGTATTGTTTACCTAATTTAATTTAATACCTCTTCAGACTAAACTGGAACATTTTTAAGTTAATAAAAGTATACTCATCTATATACTACTAGTGTTCTAGGTTCATTCTTCTAGTCCACGTCCACGGGTCAAATTGACCCCGTCTGTTTTGACTGTTCCTTCCTTCCTCCCTTCCTCCCTTCCTTCCTTCCTTCCTTTTCCCTCCCTTTCCCTCCCTTCCTTCCTTCCTCTCAAATGCAGAGAACATGAAACTGAAGAATATATTTTATTGACTCAACACAGAGATGAATCAAACAGAGACTGAACAGAAAACTGAAACCTTTATAGACACAAGAGGTGATTACAAACAGGAAACAGGTGATTACTAACAGGAAGCAGGTGATTACTAACAGGAAGCAGGTGATTACAAACAAGAAATCAGGTGAAACACATGAGGGAAGCAACTAAGGCGGGGAAACACAGGAAGTAAAAATAACCACACACACACACAAAAAGAGAAAATCTTTCAAAATAAGAGACGAACTAAAACTCAACAGAAACTACAGACAGGAAGTGACAGGTTTTTAGTGTGTATATATAAATACTTCTGTACTTTTACTTAAATAAGATTTTGAATTATTTATACTGTATTGATAATATACATAAGTAAAACATTTTAATACTTAATACCTTTGCTAAGTAGCATAAATAAGTAACCATGAAATAATTAACAGTAGATTAAAGTGTATTAACAGAAAAGGGAAGTAAAAATAACCACACACACACAAGGAGAAAAATCTTTCAAAATAAAAGACAAACTAAAACACAATAGAAACGACAGACAGTAAGTGACATCTACTGAATTGACTTCCTGTAAGTCTCCATTACTATGAGATCATATATCACAGTTATTAAAGAGGGAGGGAGAGAGAGTTAACGTTTAAGTTTTTAACTGTAGAAATAAACATTAACCTTCACTAAAGACTCATCCAGTAAATGTACGTTTCCCTCCACATGCATACGTCTGTAAGTTCTCAGTGTTTAATTCCAGACTCTCTGCAGCTGGGTCTCATTTTAATCTCTCTGTTTAAATTATAATGGAGCTTTAATGATGTTTTACTGTAATTGGATCGCATTAACAGAGAGATGGAGAAATGGAAAGCAGGAAATGAGAAGTAAATAAAGGTTGAGAGTGTTTTAAGTGACCTTCTTCTTCTTCTTCTTCTTCTTCTTCTTCTTCTTCTGCTCCTCCTCCTCCTCCTTCTTCTTCTCCTCCTCCTCCTTCTCCTCCTCTCTTCTTCTTCTTCTTCTTCTTCTTCTTCTTCTTCTTCTTCTTCTTCTTCTTCTTCTTCTTCTTCTTCTTCTTCTTCTTCTTCTTCTTCTTCGACCAGGTGGGGAGTTCTGGTCCTCTGAAATGAGGCCAACCAGGAAGTAACTTAGAGCTGCATTCTATCAAAAGGCCACCAGGGGGCGACCGTCTCTATAGAGGTTTCAGTTAGATTTCATCAAAACGTTTCCTTCTGTTTGTTAACCTTCCTGTCGTCCTCCCGGGTCAAATTGACCCCGTCTGTCTTTCCTTCCTTCCTTCCTTCCTTCCTTCCTCCTTCCCTCCTTCCTTTCTTTCTTCCTTCCTCCCTCCCTCCCTCCCTCATTCCTTTTTTCCTCCCTCCGTCCTACCTTCCTACCTTCCTTCCTTCCTTCCTTCTTTCCTTTCCTCTGTTCCTACCTCCCTTCTCGCCGCCCTCCCTCCTCTCTTCCATCTGTCCTTCCTCCATCCCTCCTTCTCTATTTCTTTCCTTCCCTCCTCCCCTTCCTTCTTTCCTTTCTTCCTTTCATCATTCCTTCCATCCTCCTTTCCTTCTTTCCTTCCATCCTTCATTTCTTCCTCCTTCCATAATATAGTAGTAGTAATAAAAAATAAAAATAAAATAAAAACGACTGTCTTTTAACCTGATGTGAGTTTGTACTGTTTACTGTATGTATCTCCGAGACTAATATAGTAACCCTAACCCGACCTGACTCGGGGTCATCGGGTGTTTTTTCGGGTGTTATCATCACACACTCGTCTCTCCTCTTCCTCCTCTTCCTCCTCCTCTTCCTCCTCTTCCTCCAGAGCCAACAGGAAGAACTGAACTGCTCCTCTTGCCAAAAGCCTAATTTGTCACTTTTCAATCGATCAATATTATGAGAAGAAAAAGTTCCAGTAGCAGAGATGTGCTGTGAGGAAGAGGAAGAGGAAGAGGAAGAGGAAGAGGAAGAGGAAGAGGAAGTCACTCGTGGAGCTGCAGACTCATCGGCTCCTGGCTGAGACGCAGCGAGCGTCCTGCAGCGGCCCTGACCGATGAGCTCTTCTCTCTATCGACCTTTCCTTCCTTTTTTTTTTATTCCAAGTCTCAGATTTCCCAGGAGATAACGTCTTTATACTCACACACACACACACACACACACACACACACACACACACACACACACACACACACACACACACACACACACACACACACACACACACACACACACACACACACACACACACACACACACACACGCACACACACACAGGGATAAGAGCAGCTCATAGATAATAAGTATATAGGAGGAGACAGAATATACACGCTGATCTGGGCATGTTTTAATGGATCTGATATGTCCCTTCCTTCCTTCCTTCCTTCCTTCCTTCCTTCCTTCTCCTCCTTCTTTTCCTTCCGTCTTTACTCCCTTCCTTCCTTCCGTCTTCCGTCCTTTCTTCCTGTCTTCTTCTTCCTTCCTTCCTTCCTTCTTTCATGTCTTCTTCTTCTTCCTTCCTTCCTTCCTTCTTTCAGGTCTTCTTTTTGTTCCTTCCTTCCTTCCTTCTCTTCATTCTCCTCCTCCTTTTCTTCCTTCCATCCATCTTTCTTCCTTCCTTCCTTCCACCCTTCCTCCCTTCTCCTCCTTCTTTTCCTTCCTTCCTTCTGTCCTTCCTCCCTTCCTCCTTTCCTTCTTTCATGTCTTCTTTTTGTTCCTTCCTTCCTTCCTTCCTTCCCTCCGTCTTTTATTCCTGTCTTCTCTTCATTCTCCTCCTCCTTTTCCTTCCTTCTATCGTTCCTTCCTTCCTTCCTTGCTTCCATCTTTTTAATGATCCGGCCCACGTGAGATTAAATTGGTCTGTATGTGGCCCTTGAATGAAAGTGAGTTTGACATCCGATCCTCTACTATGTTCATTCCCCTCATGCTCTCCTCCACTCGGCAGCATTTCTCTGCACATGAGAGTAAAACATTAAAGATTTATGAATGTCAGCAGTGATTTAAGTTAACTGACTGCAGCTGAGTTCTGACACACAGATTGGCAAATACACAAATCCAATGAACTCCAACATAAATAAATCTGTTATTATTAGATCATATTTTATTCATATCTTCTCTGTTCCTTTAAAAGTCTGAGTAGAAAACATTCAGCGGGCAGCTTCTCATGTTTTAACCAGGCGGGGAGTTCTGGTCCTCTGAAATGAGGCCAACCAGGAAGTAACTTAGAGCTGCATTCTATCAAAAGGCCACCAGGGGGCGACCGTCTCTATACAAGTCAATGGAGAATTCACCAACTTCTCACTTGATTTCTAACCTCAGTAAACGTTTTCAAAATGGGTCAAATTGACCCCACCTGTTTTGACCCTCCCTTCCTTCCTTCTTTCCTCTGTTCTTCCTTCCTCCCTTCCTTCCTTCCTTCCTTCTTTCTTTCCTTCCTTCTTTCCTTATTTCCTTCCTTCTGTCCTTCCATCCTTTCTTCCTTCCTCCATTCCTTCCTCCCTTCCATCCTTCATTCCATCCTTCCTTCTTCCTCCCTTCCATCCTTCCTTCCTCCCTGCTACCTTCCTTTCTTCTTTCCTCTGTTCTTCCTTCCTTCCTTTCTCCCTTCCTTCCTTGACTCTAGGACAACAGGAGGGTTAAAGCCTTCTTCAATGCAGTATGATGTTCATTTGGGACATTTTGGCCTCCCTGATTTTATATGTGACGATAAAGCAGGGTATGCATTAGGGCGGGGCTACGTCCTGATTGACAGGTTGATTGACCAATGGCTCCGCCTCATGCCCATATAAGTAGAATCCATGTTTTTATTTTTCCCAGAATGCACCTGACATTTTCAAGATGGCGCTGCCTAGATTAGAAACTATTGGCTTCCGAGCAGCAGTCCACAAACCAATGGGTGACGTCACGGATGTTACGTCCATTTCTTTATACAGTCTGTGGGTCACATTACCAATAGTTACTGTTAATTAAAGAAAATGTGCTTATTTATAACTGCAGCCAATAATCAATTAATTAATTAGTTGGTCAACGGACATAAAATCTATTGCAACTATTTTGATAATCAATTTATTTATTTTAATTATTCACGTTTATAAGGAAGAATAAAGATTTTTTTTTACTCTGGGAAATTATAATGTGCCATTTTTGACTATTTTATAATATTTCTTCTTACTTCAAAGTGGATCTCTGCTTTCCAAATTTTGACTTTTGTTTGAAAATAAAGGAAGTGGAAAATAAAAATAATGCTAATAACATATAAAAAGCATCAGTAGTGAAAGTAGAGATCTGAATGCATGTGTTTGAGGATGATGTACATTTATATTTAACCCTTTATAGGACACTCATTGAAAGGAAGGGAGGAAGGAAGGAAGGAAGGATGGATGGATGGAAGGAAGGAAGGATGGAAGGAAGGAAGGAGGGAGGAAGGAAAGGAAGGAAGGACGGAGGAATGAAGGAAGGAAGGAAGGTGGGGGGGAAGAGAGAAGGAGGGAGGGAGGGAGGAAGGGAAGAAAGAAGGAAGGAAGGAAGAAGAAAGGGGGATGGAGGAAGGAAAGAAGGAAAGGAGGAGAGAAGGAGGGAGGGAGGAAGGACAGATGGAAGTAAGGAAAGGAAGGAAGGATGGAGGAAGGAAAGGAAGGAAGGACGGAGGAATGAAGGAAGGAAGGAAGGTAGGGGGGGAGAGAGAAGGAGGGAGGGAGGGAGGAAGGGAAGAAAGAAGGAAGGAAGGAAGAAGAAAGGGGGATGGAGGAAGGAAAGAAGGAACAAGGGAGGAGAGAAGGAGGGAGGGAGGAAGGACAGATGGAAGGAAGGAAAGGAAGGAAGGACGGAGGAAATAAGGAACAAGGGAGGGAGAAAGGAAAAGAGAAAGGGAAAAAAGAAGGCAGGGAGGAAGGAAAGGAAGCAAGGAAGGAAGGAAGGAAGGAAGGAAGGATATTTTGGGATATTTACAGAAGTTACCAAATATAATTATTTGCCCAATAAAGGGTTAAAGGAGTTCAAAGTGATTCACAGCTTCTTCCGTCCTTCCTTCCTTCCTTTCCTTCCTTCCGTCTGTCCTTCCTCCCTCCCTCCTTCTCTCCTCCCTTCCTTTTTTCCTTCCTCCCTCCCTCCTTCTCTCCTCCCTTCCTTTTTTCCTTCCTCCGTCCTTCCTTTCCTTCCTTCCGTCTGTCCTTCCTCCCTCCCTCCTTCTCTCCTCCCTTCCTTCTTTCCTTCCTCCATCCCCCTTTCTTCTTCCTTCCTTCAGAGCAGGAAAGTAAAGTATCAATAAGTTAATATAATAAAGTTTGATGTAGCTGCGTGTGTCTGTGTTTGTTCATCTTTAATCTGACGGAGACAAAACACGAGAGGCAGAAAGTGAAGATGAATAAAACAAAGTTAAAGATTAGAAACGTGAAGATCAAAGACACACAGAGAGCTCTGATCCGTTAATCTGCTGTTCTCTGATTCACACTTGAAACGGCTTCCAGGTTAAAATACAGTAAAGTTTAAAGTTTTAGAAATCTCATATAAAAGTTATAATGTAAGATATGGTGTTAGGTAGGAAGGAAGGAAGGAAGGAAGGAAGGAAAGAAGGAAGGAAGGAAGGAAGGAAGGAAGGAAGGAAGGAAGGAAGGAAGGAAGGAAGGAAGGAAGGAAGGAAGGAAGGAAGGAAGGAAGGAAGGTGTTTTATTGACTATTTACTGTTTTTAACCAACGTTCAATTGGTACAAAGTTTTTATGGTTACACCACTTAGACATTCCCCTCCCTGAGCTGCTACCTTATCGTGGTGGACCAATGACCCCAGGAGCTCAGTTGTCGGGGGCTTTATGCCCCTGGTAGGGTCTCCCATGGCAAACAGGTCCGGGAGAGGGGCCAGACAAAGGGTAGCTCACAAGACCCTTATGATGAGCGACATGGATGGTTTTTCGTGTCCCTCGCCCGGACGTGGATCACCGGGCCCAGTTGCTGGGCGGCAGCCGAAGTCGGGGGACCCTGGTGGTCCGACCCTCAGCTGCAGAAGCTAGCTCTAGGGACGTGGAACGTCACCTCTCTGGTGGGGAAGGAGCCTGAGCTGGTGCGTGAGGTTGAGAAGTTCCGGCTAGATATAGTCGGCCTCACCTCGACGCACAGCAAGGGCTCTGGAACCAGTCTCCTCGAGAGGGGTTGGACTCTCGTCCACTCTGGAGTTGCCACTGGTGAGAGGCGCCGGGCAGGGGTGGCAATACTTATTGCCCCCCGGCTTGGTGCCTGTATGTTGGACCCTCTCGTCTACCGGGGTAGACGAGAGGGTGGCCTCCCTCCGCCTTCGGGTGGGGGGGGGGCGGATCCTGACTGTTGTTTGTGCCTATGGTCCAAACAGCAGCTCAGAGTATCCACCCTTCCTGGACTCCTTGGAGGGGGGGCTGGAGAGTCTCCCTCTGGGGATTCCCTCGTCCCCCCCCCCCCCCCGATCTGAACCCAAGCGGTGTTATTGGACTTCTGTGCTCGTCCATAACGAACACCATGTTCAAGCATCAGGGGGTCCTAACCCTCCGAACCCTCCGAACCCAGACCCAGACCTCCTGGCTGCTTTCTATCTACCATGAGGAGGAAATATAAACCTTAGTGAAACTCTTTAAGTTCAGTTTGAGTTTCGACAGTAAAATCAAATCTTTCCTGAGCTGTTTGTATCTTTGCAGGTTTTCATCTTTGATCCTGTTTGTGATGAAAGACGACAAATATCTGTACGGAGAGCAGCAGGAGACAATCTGATGCTGGAAACCCCCCCCCCCCCCGCCCGCCCGTCCCCCCCCGTCTCTCTCTCTTTCCCTCTCTCTCTGTAATCTATTTCATTCTTTAAACATGTTTTCCTCTCCTCCTCCTCTCTGTCTCCACCTTTCTATTTGTCTCCTTTCATCGTCGACTCTCCTTCTAAGAAATCTCGTCTCATTCTTCGTACTCAGCTCACATGTTCTTCCTCTTCCTCTTCCTCTTCCTCTTCCTCTCTGAGTCTGACTCTTTTTATATTTCATCTCATTTCTCCTGCTGCTCTTGTTCTCAACCTTTTTACACTACGCTAAAGTATTAAAGTACATTTACTGCAGTACTTTTACTGTAATACTGCATACTACATCACTATAATACTGCAGTACTTTTACTGTAATACTGCATACTACATCACTATAATACTGCAGTACTTTTACTGTAATACTGCATACTACATCACTATAATACTGCAGTACTTTTACTGTAATACTGCATACTACATCACTATAATACTGCAGTACTTTTACTGTAATACTACATACTACATCACTATAATACTGCAGTACTTTTCCTGTAATACTGCATACTACATCACTATAATACTGCAGTACTTTTACCGTAATACTGCATACTACATCACTATAATACTGCAGTACTTTTACTGTAATACTGCATACTACACCACTATAATACTGCAGTACTTTTACTGTAATACTACATACTACATCACTATAATACTGCAGTACTTTTACTGTAATACTGCATACTACATCACTATAATACTGCAGTACTTTTACTGTAATACTGCATACTACATCACTATAATACTGCAGTACTTTTACTGTAATACTGCATACTACATCACTATAATACTGCAGTACTTTTACTGTAATACTGCATACTACATCACTATAATACTGCAGTACTTTTACTGTAATACTGCATACTACATCACTATAATACTGCAGTACTTTTACTGTAATACTGCATACTACATCACTATAATACTGCAGTACTTTTACTGTAATACTACATACTACATCACTATAATACTGCAGTACTTTTACTGTAATACTGCATACTACATCACTATAATACTGCAGTACTTTTACTGTAATACTACATACTACATCACTATAATACTGCAGTACTTTTACTGTAATACTGCATACTACATCACTATAATACTGCAGTACTTTTACTGTAATACTGCATACTACATCACTCATAATACTGCAGTACTTTTACTGTAATACTGCATACTACATCACTCATAATACTGCAGTACTTTTACTGTAATACTGCATACTACATCACTATAATACTGCAGTACTTTTACTGTAATACTGCATACTACATCACTATAATACTGCAGTACTTTTACTGTAATACTGCATACTACATCACTATAATACTGCAGTACTTTTACTGTAATACTACATACTACATCACTATAATACTGCAGTACTTTTCCTGTAATACTGCATACTACATCACTATAATACTGCAGTACTTTTACCGTAATACTGCATACTACATCACTATAATACTGCAGTACTTTTACTGTAATACTGCATACTACATCACTATAATACTGCAGTACTTTTACTGTAATACTGCATACTACATCACTCATAATACTGCAGTACTTTTACTGTAATACTGCATACTACACCACTATAATACTGCAGTACTTTTACTGTAATACTACATACTACATCACTATAATACTGCAGTACTTTTACTGTAATACTGCATACTACATCACTATAATACTGCAGTACTTTTACTGTAATACTGCATACTACATCACTATAATACTGCAGTACTTTTACTGTAATACTGCATACTACATCACTATAATACTGCAGTACTTTTACTGTAATACTGGCATACTACATCACTATAATACTGCAGTACTTTTACTGTAATACTGCATACTACATCACTATAATACTGCAGTACTTTTACTGTAATACTGCATACTACATCACTATAATACTGCAGTACTTTTACTGTAATACTACATACCTACGATCACTATAATACTGCAGTACTTTTACTGTAATACTGCATACTACATCACTATAATACTGCAGTACTTTTACTGTAATACTACATACTACATCACTATAATACTGCAGTACTTTTACTGTAATACTGCATACTACATCACTATAATACTGCAGTACTTTTACTGTAATACTGCATACTACATCACTATAAATACTGCAGTACTTTTACTGTAATACTGCATACTACATCACTATAATACTGCAGTACTTTTACTGTAATACTGCATACTACATCACTATAATACTGCAGTACTTTTACTGTAATACTGCATACTACATCACTATAATACTGCAGTACTTTTACTGTAATACTGCATACTACATCACTATAATACTGCAGTACCTTTACTGTAATACTGCATACTACATCACTATAATACTGCAGTACTTTTACAGTAATACTGCATACTACATCACTATAATACTGCAGTACTTTTACTGTAATACTGCATACTACATCACTATAATACTGCAGTACTTTTACTGTAATACTGCATACTACATCACTCATAATACTGCAGTACTTTTACTGTAATACTGCATACTACATCACTATAATACTGCAGTACTTTTACTGTAATACTGCATACTACATCACTATAATACTGCAGTACTTTTACTGTAATACTGCATACTACATCACTCATAATACTGCAGTACTTTTACTGTAATACTACATACTACATCACTCATAATACTGCAGTACTTTTACTGTAATACTGCATACTACATCACTATAATACTGCAGTACTTTTACTGTAATACTGCATACTACATCACTATAATACTGCAGTACTTTTACTGTAATACTGCATACTACATCACTATAATACTGCAGTACTTTTACTGTAATACTGCATACTACATCACTATTATACTGCAGTACTTTTACTGTAATACTGCATACTACATCACTCATAATACTGCAGTACTTTTACTGTAATACTGCATACTACATCACTATAATACTGCAGTACTTTTACTATAATACTGCATACTACATCACTCATAATACTGCAGTACTTTTACTTTTATTGTCTTAAATAAAGGAAGTGACTCTTTCCTCCACAGCTGCATCTTTCCCTCCTCTGTCTCTTCTTCTCTTGTCCTTTTCTTCATCCCTTCCTCTCATCCAACCCATCTGCCCATCCCTCCTTCTCCTCCTCCTCTTCTTCTTCATCATCATCATCATCCCTCCATTCCCTCCTTTTGCCATCTTATTGTCACGCTCCTCTTCCCTTTCATTCCTAACCTTCTCCTCCCACCCATCTGTCTCTCTCTCTCTTCATCCTTTCATTCCTTCTTGTCTCTCCTCTACTCTTTTCTTTCCCTCCTTCCTCTTCAACACTCCTCCTCTCTCTCTCTTTTTCCCTCCTTCCTCTTCAACACTCTCTCTCCCGTCTCTCTCTCTTTTTCCCTCCTTCCTCTTCAACACTCCTCTCTCTCTCTCTTTTTCCCTCCTTCCTCTTCAACACTCCTCTCTCTCTCTTTTTCCCCTCCTTCCTCTTCAACACTCCTCTCTCTCTCCTCCTCTCTCTCTCTCTCTCTCTTTTTCCCTCCTTCCTCTTCAACACTCCTCTCTCTCTCTCTCTCTCTCTTTTTTTTTCCCCTCCTTCCTCTTCAACACTCCTCTCTCTCTCCTTCCTCTTCAACACCCCCCCCCCCCCTCTCTCTCTCTCTCTTTTTTCCCCTCCTTCCTCTTCAACACCTCTCTGTCTCTCTCCCTCTCCCTCTCTCTCTGTCTCTCTCTCTCCTTCCTCTCTCTCTGTCTCTCTCTCTCTCCTCCTCTCTCTCTCTTCTTCCCTCCTTCCTCTTCAACACTCTTCTCTGTCCTCTCCTAACTTTGACATTTCAACCCGTCCTCTCTCCTCCTTCACTCTCATATCTGTCTCTTTTTTCCTCTCCTCCTACTTGTTGTTCTCTCTCTCTCTCTCTCCCTCCCTCCCTCCCCTCTCTCCTCTCAGGAATGTGTGTGTGATGTCGAGGCTTGTCTGTTTGTTTGCATTCCTTTAGCATATCGGCACACAGACCAGCGTTGGGATGTCAGGTCACAGATTAAAAGGGACAAGCTGGTACGAAGCTCGGAGCGGGAGAGGCTGCAGGTGTGTGTGTGTGTGTGTGT
>JAJDFG010001394.1:0-7500 GCA_021039105.1 Scomber colias | reverse complement strand
TACAGGTTGTGCTACGGTTGCTACAGATACAGGTTGTTCTATGGTTGCTATGGATACAGGTTGTGCTATGGTTGCTATAGATACAGGTTGTGCTACGGTTGCTACAGATACAGGTTGTTCTATGGTTGCTATGGATACAGGTTGTGCTATGGTTGCTATAGATCCTGCAAAGGGTTAACTATATTCAGTGAACTGGTTTTAACTCAGTAAGACAACAGCTGAGTTTAAATTCTTAAAATATGATGCAGATTGTTTCCTTTTATAGATTTCATATTTTATATTATATTCATATTTCACTGAGTGTTGGGTTTGGATGCAGAACACAGAAATAAAACGGTTAAAGACGGATTTAATGAAGGCAGGATGAACTGAGTCAGCCGCACATTGTTTCATTTGAAAAAGGTTTAAAAAAAGGAAAATGGGAAGTGATATTCAATAAGAGGTTTTAGTGACGGAAAGAAAGAAAGAAAGAAAGATTCTCAGCAGGAAACCGGAAATATTAATTTGTAGGACAAACGATTACGGAGCGTTTATCTCTGCCGTTAATTAAAGTAGAGACGAAGCTCAACGCAGACAGAGAGACGGAAAATGAGGAAATAAGGTGCACACACACACACACACAGATACACACACACACACACACACACACTCTCTCACACACGCTCACACACATATGTGTGTGAGCGTGTGTGGTGTGTGTGTGTGTGTGTGTGTACCTATGTGTACGGAAGGAAGGAAGGAATTAAGGAGAGAAGGAAAGGAGGAAGGAAGGAAGGAAGGAAGGAAGGGGAGGAATGAAGGAAGGAAGGAAGGAAGGAAGGAATGAAAGGAGGAAGGAAGGAAGGAAGGAAAGAAGAAAAGAAGGAAGGAAGGAAGGGAGGAATGAAAGGACGAAGGAAGGAAGGAAGAAAAGGAGGAAGGAAAGGAGGAAGGACACTTGTTACTGACCCTTATATAACTTCTATATTAGTTTTTAGTGACATTTTCATTTCTCAATAGAAGTTAAATCATCAGAACAATCAGAGGTGAATAAAAACTTCTTCCTGGTTTGAGTAAAACCTTCCTCCTGTACTCTACTGTCTGCTGCAGTGATTTAGTTCCTCTGTTAAAGAAAGAAAAAGAAAAAAAACTTCTTCCTATAAAGAGTTTTCAGCTGTGGAGAGAAAGTTAGAGAATCAGTAACTTCAGTCATCCATCACAGTTTCATCTGCTGCTCCTCTCAGAGAGAAGAAGTCTGACTGGAAGGAAGGAAGAAGGAAGGAAGGAAGGAAGGAAGGAAGGAAGGAAAGGAAAGGAAAGGAAAGGAAAGGAAAGGAAAGGAAAGGAAAGGAAAGCAGGGAGGGAGGGAGGGAGGAAGAAGGAAGGAAAGGAGAGAGGAAGGGATGGAAGGGGGGAAGGAGAAGGAAGGAAAGGAGGGAGTAAGAAGGAAGGAAAGGAGGGAGTAAGAAGGAAGGAAGGCAGAAGGAAGGAAGGGAGAGAGGAAGGGATGGAAGGGGGAAGGGGGGAAGGAAGAAGGAAGGAAAGGAGGGAGTAAGAAGGAAGGAAGGCAGAAGGAAGGAAGGGAGAGAGGAAGGGATGGAAGAAAGGATCCTTCCTTTCTTCCATCCCTTCCTCCTTTCCTTCCTTCGTAAGAACGAAGGAAAGGAGGGAGGGTGGAAGGAAGGGAGGAAGTAAGAAAGAAGGAAGGAAGGAAGGAAGGAAGAAGGAAGGAAGGAAGGAGGGAGGAAAGAAGAAGAAGGAAAGGAGGGAGTAAGAAGGAAGGAAGGAAGGAGGAAGGAAGGAAAGGAAAGGAAAGGAAAGAAGGAACAGTCAAAACAGACGGGGGAGGACTGCTCCTCTCAGAGAGAACCGGAGAGAAGAAGTCCTGGAAGTCTGACTGGCTCAGACCGGTTCCAGACCGGTTCCAGACCGGTTCCAGACCGGCTCCAGACCGGCTCCATACTGGCTCCAGACCGGCTCCAGACCGGCTCCAGACCAGCTCCAGACCAGCTCCACACTGGCTCCACACTGGCTCCACACTGGATCCAATTATTTAGCTATTATATTTTCAATGATCTCAATAGACCAAAAACTGGACTAAATATACCTTGATGTTTTAGTTAAGAGGCTAAAAGGAAGGGAAGTAAGGAAGGAAGGAGGGAGGGAGAGAGGAAAGAAGGAAGGAGGAAGGGGGGAAGGAAGAAGGAAGGAAAGGAGGGAGTAAGAATGAAGGAAAGGAGGGAGTAAGAAGGAAGGAAGGAAGGAGAGAAGGAAGGAAGGCAGAAGGAAGGAAGGGAGAGAGGAAGGGATGGAAGAAAGGAAGGAAGGAAGGAGGGAGGAAGGAAGAAGAAGGAAAGGAGGGAGTAAGAAGGAAGGAAGGAAGGAGGAAGGAAGGAAAGGAAAGGAAAGGAAAGGAAAGAAGGAACAGTCAAAACAGACGGGGGAGGACTGCTCCTCTCAGAGAGAACCGGAGAGAAGAAGAAGTCCTGGAAGTCTGACTGGCTCCAGACTGGTTCCAGACCGGCTCCAGACTGGCTCCAATTTATTTAGCTTTTATGTTTTTTATGATCTCAATCGACTAAAAACTGGACTAAATATAGCTTGATGTTTTAGTTAAGAGTCTAAAAATCTTTTATTTTACTAAACTAACATTTAATCTCAGTTTATCTGTAAAAACTCAAATAATTAATTTCATTCAGATCTGAGTCCATAAATCTGCCTCTTGTTTGTTAAAGCTGAAAGTTCCTAGGAATAAGTAATGACTCTCTATCACTTTTTAAAAATTTCTGTCATCAGGTTTAATTGGCCGATCTTCTTCACACATCTGGAAGCTGGAAAAACAAGTACGAATGTATGAGAGGAGACTTCCTGTTTATAAAATGTAATAGTTCAGGAGTGTGGACGCTCACATTGTTATTGTAGTTAATGTTCTTTACAGACCTACAACCATGGTTTCGAATTATGGAGAGCTAAGACAAGAAAATACTGCTTTATATTTGATAAAGAGCGGCTTCATTCTGCTTCTACTCACAGACTGTATAGAAGAAATGGACGTAACATCCGTGACGTCACCCATTGGTTTGTGGACTGCTGCTCGGAAGCCAATAGTTTCTAATCTAGGCAGCGCCATCTTGAAAATTTCAGGTGCATGCTGGGAAAAATAAAAACACCGGATTCTACTTATATGGGCATGAGGGGGGGGGGCGTGGGCGGAGCCATGGGCGGAGCGGGGAGGTTGCTATGGTTACGAGGGCTGGATCTCAAAAATGTCCCAAATGAACATCATACTGCATTGAAAGAAGGCTTTAAACTAGCGATTGAGACCATAAACACATTTTGAAAACGTTTACTGAGGTTAGAAATCAAGTGAGAAGTTGGTGAATTCTCCATTGACTTGTATAGAGACGGTCGCCCCCTGGTGGCCTTTTGATAGAATGCAGCTCTAAGTTACTTCCTGTTGGCCTCATTTCAGAGGACCAGAACTCCTCACTACACTTCTACTTCAGTGTCGTCTATATAACACTTTAAACTCATCATAGAAAGGACAATTACCAGAGAAGATTGTGACACTTCAATTATATTTTATTAGAGATAAAAAGCAGAGCAGCAGAGTTCAGAGGAGCGAGAGAGAGAGAGACAGAGAGACAGAGAGAGGGTTGAAATAGAAAGTATCACACTGAGTGATGGAGAGAGAGAGAGAGAGAGAGAGGAGAGAGGAGAGAGAGAGAGAGAGAGAGAGAGAGAGAGAGAGAGAGAGAGAGAGAGAGAGAGAGAGACAGAGAGAGAGAGAGAGAGAGAGAGCTGAAAGGTTCGAGGTTATTTATATGTAAGGTCTTCCCCTGTGGAGAGGAAGAAATGCTCCTTAGCACCTAACATCCATCTTACACAGGGTCGAGTGCACGGGGAGCACACACACACACACACACGCGCACACACACACACGCACACACACACGCGCACACACACACTCACACACACACACACGCACACACACACACACACGCACACACACACACACACACACACACACACCACACACACACACACACACACACACACACACTAACAGAAATAGACCTCTGCTCCTGAGGGGGTGAGAGGGGGAAGATATTAAAAACTGGATGTATCCCTGCAGACTGAAGAGGAGGAGGAAGAGGAGGAGGAGGATGAAGAGATGAAGGTGGGGTGGGGGGGGGGGATTTGAGGGAGGGGGGGGGGGGATTTGAGTGGGGGGGAGGGGGGGGCTCCTTAAACTCTCT
Organism: Scomber colias; assembly: GCA_021039105.1. Taxonomy (NCBI): domain Eukaryota; kingdom Metazoa; phylum Chordata; class Actinopteri; order Scombriformes; family Scombridae; genus Scomber; species Scomber colias. The sequence goes on along the minus strand of JAJDFG010001394.1, from coordinate 3,262 downwards.
CATCCTAAAGCTTCACATTAAATCAGACTGTGGAACCAGATTAATGAAAACTGAACAGTCCTCTTCACTCACTGTGGATGAATATTACTTTTATTTTGGCGGTTTATGTTTTTCCTCTGTAAACCCTTTTTTTTTTTTTTGTAGCTCACAAGAACCTCATGATGAACACGATATATGGTCCTCCGGTTCCTTTGCCCTAATGTGGGTCACCGGGGCCCCCCCCCCCTGGAGCCAGGCCTGGGCTGGGGACTCTGCACAGATCCGTCGTGGTGAAGAGAGATCTGAGCCGAAAGGCAAAGCTCTGGATTTACCAGTGTCCTGGTCCTTCCTTCCTTTCTTCCTTCCTGCTGTCCTTCCTTCCTTCCTTCCTTCCTTCCTTCTTTCCCTCCATTTGTCCATCCTTCCTTCCTTCTTTCCTTTCTCCCTTCCTGCCTTCCTTCCTTCCTTTCCTCGATCTGTCCATCCTTCCTTCCTTTCTTTCTTCCTGCTTTCCTTCCTTCCCTCCATCTGTCCTTCCTTCCTTCCTTCCTGCTGTCCTTCCTTCCTTCTTTCCCTCCATCTGTCCATCCTTCCTTCCTTTCTTCTTTCCCTCCATCTGTCCATCCTTCCTTCCTGCTGTCCTTCCTTCTTTCCTTCCCTCCATCTGTCCTTCCTTCCTTCTTTGCTTCCTTCATTATCTTCCTTCCTTCCCTCCATCTGTCCATCCTTCCTTCCTTCCTTTCCTTCTTTCCTTTCCTTCCTTCCCATGTGTTAAATTCTAGAATAAGTATGAATGAAGCTCTCAGGTTGAGGGTGAGGGTTATTATCAGTGGTCTATGATAAACATGTTTCTCTTTAGAATGATTATTTTCTCTCATTAGAAACAGAAAATGTTTAAATCCTCACATTAAAACTTGTTGTTTGTTTCTTTTGTCCTAAAGAGAAATAAACTTATAAACTTATAATGAGGAAACTTTACAACCCGACACTTTCATACTTTCAAAGTTTCCTTGTTATAAAAGAAATGGAGCAAAATATAATATTAGTAGTTTTTATTATAATGATGTTTATTTATTAAAGTCTTATTTCTTTCCTCCACTAAAACCTTCACTGTGTCCTCTGTCCTTCCTCCTTCCTTCCCTCCTTCAGTCCTTCCTTCACTCCATCTGTCCTTCCTTCCCTCCATCTGTCCCTTCCTCCTTCCTCCCTTCCTTCCCTCCATCTGTCCTTCCTTCCTTCCCTCCATCTGTCCTCCCCTCCTTCCTTCCATCTGTCCTCCCTTCCTTCCCTCCATCTGTCCTCCCTTCCTTCAGTCCTTCCTCCCTTCCTTCCTTCCATCTGTCCTTCCTTCCCTCCATCTGTCCTTCCTCCCTTCCTTCCCTCCATCTGTCCTTCCTTCCCTCCATCTGTCCTTCCTTCCTTCAGTCGTTCCTTCTTTCCTTCCCTCCATCTATCCTTCCTTCCTTCCCTCCATCTGTCTTCCCTTCCTTCCTTCCATCTGTCCTTCCTTCCTTCCTTCCTTTCCTCCATCAGTCCTCCCTTCCTTCCTTCCTTCCATCTGTCCTTCCTTCCTTCCTTCCCTCCATCTGTCCTCCCTGTCCTTCCTTCCTTCCATCCTTCCTTCCATCTGTCCTTCCTCCCATCTGTCCTTCCTTCCTTCTTTCCCTCCATCTGTCCTTCCTTCCGTCCTTCCTTCCATCTGTCCTTCCTTCCTTCTTTCCCTCCATCTGTCCTTCCTTCCTTCCTTCCTTCCATCTGTCCTTCCTTCCTTCCTTCCTTCCTTCCATTTGTCCTTCCTTCCTTCCTTTCACCTGTCCTTCCTTCCTTTCACCTGTCCCTCCATCTGTCCTTCCTTCCTTCCTTCCATCTGTCCTTCCTTGTTTATTTATTAAAGTCTTTATTTCTTTCCTCCACTAAAACCTTCACTGGGTCTCTGTCCTTCCTTCCTTCTTTCCCTCCATCTGTCCTCCCTTCCTTCCTTCCTTCCACCTGTCCTTCCTTCCTTCCTTTCACCTGTCCCTCCATCAGTCCTTCCTTCCTGCAGAGAGGTCACATGATGCTCATATCTTATATGTATTATCTGAGTTCAGATCTATAAACGGCTTCGTCCTTCGTCCCAGATGTTTTTGTTCTAGTTCTTTTTCCTTTCATCTTCTTATTGAATATGATATTTGTCCTTTAATCACTTCACTGCCTCGCCTGTTTCTCTCTCTCTCTCTCTCACACACACACACACACACACACACACACACACACCACACACACACAGAAACACACACCACACACACACACACACACACACACACACACACACACACACCTCGTTAGTTTGACAGCAGGAATGTGAATCTGCTGCTCTGATTGATCCGTAAGCTGCTCAGAGTCACAGCTGATAACTGATTCACCTGAGAGGACACACACACACACACACACACACACACACACACACACACACACACACACACACACACACACACACACACACACACACACACACACACACACACACACACACACACACACACACACACACACCTGACCTGCTAACCTAGTGTGTGTGGTTTAGGGTCGGAGGGTTACATCATGAGTTCAGCGTGAGAGGAAATACTGAGAGAAAGACCTGCTGAGAGAGAGAGAGAGAGAGAGAGAGAGAGAGAGAGAGAGAGAGAGAGACAGAGACAGAGAGAGAGAGAGAGAGAGAGAGAGACAGAGACAGAGACAGAGACAGAGAGAGAGAGAGAGAGAGAGAGAGAGAGAGAGAGAGAGAGAGAGAGACAGAGAGAGACAGAGAGAGAGAGAGAGACTGCCCATAAAGAGAATATCGATATCTTCTCTCCTCTCCTCTCAGGTGTCTGCTGTCCTCCACCTGACCTGCTGAGCTCCAACACATGATCAGCTTTCTCCTGACCTGGGGGGGGGGGGGGGGTCAGAGGTCAGGGGTCAGTGGTCACATAGAGAGAGGGGTGGGGGGGGCATCCAGAGAACTTTATCCTTCTTTACAGCGAGGGTCACTGCTCTCTCTCTCTCTTCTTCTCTTTGGTGTCTGGCTCAGTCTGTTACACTCTAAATCAGGGGTCTTCAACGTTTTCCAGGCCAAGGACCCCAAACTGATAGAGAGATGGCGCGGGGACCCCCTACTTTTATATATTGTATAAAATGGTGTTTTATATTAAACCGGTTCCTATAGTGCCATGTATAAATGTACCTTATTATTATTATATATTACCATGTGTATTTAAACTTGATTCATGTTGATTATGCCTGCAGCACAATGCCAAAAAAT
>JAJDFG010001393.1:17500-36995 GCA_021039105.1 Scomber colias | reverse complement strand
CGGAAGGAAGGAAGGAAGGGAGGAAAAGAGGGAGGAAGGAATGAAAGAAGGAAATGAGGAAGGAAGGGAGGAAGAAAGGGAGAAAAAGATGGAGGAAGGAATGAAAGAAGGAAATGAGGAAGGAAGGAAGGAAATGAGGAAGGGAGGAAAGAAAGGGAGGAAAGAGGAAGGAAGGAAGTGGGTAGAGAAGGAAATGAGGAAGGAACAAAGGAAGGGAGTAAAGGAGGAAAGAAGAAAGGGAGGAAAAGAGGGAGGAAGGAAGTAATGAAGGAGGAAAAGAGGAACGAAGTAAGGAGAGGAAAGAAGGAATGAGGAAGGAAGGAAGGAAGGAAGGAAGGAAGGAAGGAAGGAGGAAGGAACGAAGGAAGGGAGGAAAGGAGGAAAGACGGAAGGAAGGAAGGAAGGGAGGAAAAGAGGGAGGAAGGAATGAAAGAAGGAAATGAGGAAGGAAGGGAGGAAGGAAGGGAGAAAAAGAGGGAGGAAGGAATGAAAGAAGGAAATGAGGAAGGAAGGAAGGAAATGAGGAAGGGAGCTTCCTCCCTTCCTCATTTCCAAGAGGAAGGAAGGAAGTGGGTAGAGAAGGAAATGAGGAAGGAACAAAGGAAGGGAGTAAAGGAGGAAAGAAGGAAGGGAAGAAGGAAATGAGGAAGGGAGGAAGGAAGGGAGGAAAGAGGAAGGAAGGAAGTGGGTAGAGAAGGAAATGAGGAAGGAACAAAGGAAGGGAGTAAAGGAGGAAAGAAGGAAGGGAGGAAAAGAGGGAGGAAGGAAGTAATGAAGGAGGAAAAGAGGAACGAAGTAAGGAGAGGAAAGAAGGAATGAGGAAGGAAGGAAGGAAGGAAGGAAGGAGGAAAAGAGGAAGGAAGTAAGGAACAGTCAAAAGAGATGGGGTCAATTTGACCCGGGAGCACAACAGGAGGGTTAAAGTGCTTCACATTAAAAGAAACTCTCCACTCTAACACCCTTCCTGTGTGCAGACTGCAGTGGATCCTGATACTGAAGCTAAAATGCCAGAGTATCTTTCAAAGCATTTCATGAGCTTAGAGGTGATGATTATAAGTCTGATGTCTTTAATTCCCCAAGCATTTGGTTCTTTTAGGCACAAGCAAAATGCATGAGGTTTTATATCATCACAGAGATCTTGAGCTGAGAGAGAGGTAGAGAGAAAATGAACTGGAGCACTGCTGCACTGCAAATGTCTCAAAGGACTTCAGTATAAAGCATAGACTGTATAAAAGAAATGGACGTCATATGCTTCATATCACAACTTCTTGACTTTAAACCAGGCGGGGGGGTTCTGGTCCTCTGAAATGAGGCCAACGCGGAAGTAACTTAGAACTGCATTCTATCAAAAGGCCACCAGGGGGCGACCGTCTCTATACAAGTCAATGGAGAATTCACCAACTTCTCACTTGATTTCTAACCTCAGTAAACGTTTTCAAAATGTGTTTATGGTCTCAATCGCTAGTTTAAAGCCTTCTTCAATGCAGTATGATGTTCATTTTGGGACATTTTGGCCTCCCTGATTTTATATGTGACGATAAAGCAGGGTATGCATTAGGGCGTGGCTACGTCCTGATTGACAGGTTGATTGACCAATGTCCTCGAGATCCAGCCCTCGCAACCATAGCAACCTCCCCGCTCCGCCCATGGCCCCGCCTCATGCCCATATAAGTAGAATCCGTGTTTTTATTTTTCCCAGCATGCACCTGAAATTTTCAAGATGGCGCTGCCTAGATTAGAAACTATTGGCTTCCGAGCAGCAGTCCACAAACCAATGGGTGACGTCACGGATGTTACGTCCATTTCTTTTCTACAGTCTATGGTATTTTCCTATAAAAACAACAGGATTTTTTTTTACAGTGCAAACACAATACTTGTTATCCTAACATGAGATTTGTTGACTCAAATTAAAGCACATAAACAAGCTTGTCTGCATACTTTTGGCCACTTATTGTATTTTTAACATCTATAAGAGTGAGCCCAGCCTACTTTAAAATGTTCACACAGCATATTTAAAGTGTGTGAGTATCAGCGTTCAGCCTCTCAGGCCTTCACACAGACTCACATGGTGGAGTTTTGCAGCAGACAGATAGCGTTGGTGGCAGACGGGTTGTTCTGGATCATACTGAACCATCCAGTCAGGTCGTAGCGGACGGGGGTCACGGCCCATCAGGTGGTTCACCTCGCACTGCAGCGGTCTGCTCACACTGACGTACTGCAGGGACACCAATATGCAGAATACTCATCACTGAATTCATTAATTATATATGTGTGTGTGTGTGTGTGTGTGTGTGTGTGTGTGTGTGTGTGTGTGTGTGTTACCAGCACTGCTGTAATACTGGCAGACTCTCTCCAGGGCGCTGTTCTCACTGGAGGCTGGTGTGACCATCTCTTCATCCAGAACCCATAAAAGACCTCTGGGGTCTCCATCTGCTGCCCGGACCTTAAACACACACACACACACACACACACACACACACACACACACACACACACACACACACACACACACACACACACACACACAGATGCACAGATGATATGTAATTACCATAAAAGACAAAAAAAGAGAGTTTTTTTCTTCAGTTTTTGGCCTGAACACAGAAACACACACACGCACACATACACACACACATAGACACAGACACACACATATATAAAACACGCGCACACACATACACATAGACACACAAACACACATAGACACACACACACACACACACACACACACACATAGACACACACACACACACACACACACATAGACACACACACACACACACACACATATAGAAACACACACATAAACACACACACACATGGACACACACATGGACATACACACATAAACAAACGCACACATAGACACACACACATACACACACATAGACACACACACACACACACACACACATACACACATAAACACACATACACACATAGACACATGCACGCGCATAGAAACACACACAAACACGTATAGACACACACACATAAACACACACACAGACACACACATAAACACACCTACACGCACACACACACACACGGACACACACATAAACCCACGCACACATAGACACACACACACACACATAGACACACACATAAACACAGATGGACACACACACACATAAACACACAGACACACACACACACACACATTGACACACATAAACACACATGCAGACACACATATAGACACACACACACACACATAGACACACACCCATAAACACACACACACACACACACACACACACGGACATACACACACACATAAACACACACACAGATGCACAGATGATATATAATTACCATAAAAAGACAGAAAGAGAGTTTTAGTCTTGAGTCCTGGCTGCGTTAGAAGATGATGGACGGAGCCGAGGACTTTTTATTGGTCATATTTATCGTGTTCAGCGAGCAGAGCCAGAAACAACAGACTCACTGTATGAGACACAACACTGCTGCTGCTGGTGGTGCTGCTGTGTGTGTGTGTGTGAGGTAAATGTTGGCAGGATGTTTATAGGCTATAATGTGATGGATATAAAATGTTATTTCTTTGTACATGTCATTATAAAAACTAAAGTATTTCTGCAGCCAACGTAAAAAAAAGTGTTTGCTGGAAATGCAGTGAGGAGAGTTTGTCAGGTATATCCATACTATAACCTTCCTGTCGTCCTTATCTGTTTTGACTGTTCCTTCCTTCCTTCATCCCTCCTTTCCTTCCTCCCTCCTTCCTTCTTTCCTTCCTTCCTTCCTTCTGTCCTTTCCTTCCTTCTTTCCTTCCTCCATCCACCTTTCTTCTTTCCTTCCTTCTGTCCTTCTTTTCTTCCCTCCTTCATACCTTTCCTTCCTCCTTTCCTTTCTCCCTTCCTCCCTCCTTCCTTCTTTCCTTCCCTCCTTCCTTCCTCCATCCACCTTTCTTCCTTCCTTCCTTCCTTCTTCCTCCTTTCCTCCCTCCCTTCCTTCTTCCTCCTTTCCTCCCTTCCTTCCTTCCTTCCTCAAAAACAAGGAAGCACAAGGCGGCTGGTCGATGCTTTATATTTTACTCACAGACTGTATAAAAGAAATGGACGTAACATCCGTGACGTCACCCATTGGTTTGTGGACTGCTGCTCGGAAGCCAATAGTTTCTAATCTTGGCAGCGCCATCTTGAAAATTTCAGGTGCATGCTGGGAGCCATGGGCGGAGCGGGGAGGTGGCTATGGTTGCGAGGGCTGGATCTCGAGGACATTGGTCAATCAACCTGTCAATCAGGACGTAGCCACGCCCTAATGCATACCCTGCTTTATCGTCACATATAAAATCAGGGAGGCCAAAATGTCCCAAATGAACATCATACTGCATTGAAGAAGGCTTTAAACTAGCGATTGAGACCATAAACACATTTTGAAAACGTTTACTGAAGTTAGAAATCAAGTGAGAAGTTGGTGAATTCTCCATTGACTTGTATAGAGACGGTCGTCCCCTGGTGGCCTTTTGATAGAATGCAGCTCTAAGTTACTTCCTGGTTGGCCTCATTTCAGAGGACCAGAACTCCCCACCTGGTTTTACATGTAGTCAGTATGAGTTGTGTACCTGTGGAGGCGGCTGGTCGATGGCGGACACAACCTCCGTGGGACTGCTCTCTGGACACTCAAAGTCTACGTGGACCTTCTCCTGTAACAGAAAACATATGAGTGATTATTTACTCAAATCATGTAAAAAAAAACATTTAACCTTTGTGTCGTCCTCCAGGGTCAAATTGACCCCGACTGTTCCTTATTTCCTTCCCTTCCTTCCTCCCTCCTTTCCTTCCTTCCTCCCTCCTTTCCTTCCTTCTTCCACCCTTCCTTCCTTCCTTTCTCCCTCATTTTCTTCCTTCTTCCTCCCTTCCTTCCTCTCTCCTTTCCTTCTTTCCTCTGTCCTTCTTTCCTCCCTTCCTCTTTTCCTTCCTCTCTCCCTCCTTCCTTCCTCCCTCATTTTCTTCCTTCTTTGTCCCTTCCTTCCTCTCTCCTTTCCTTCTTTCCTCCCTTCCTCTTTTCCTTCCTCTCTCCCTCCTCCCTTCCTCCCTCCTTTCCTTCCTTCTTCCTCCTTCCTCCCTTCCTTCCACCCTCCTTTCCTTCCTTCCTTCTTCCTCCCTTCCATCCTTCCTCCCTCCTTTCCTTCCTTCTTCCTCCCTCCCTTCGTTCCTTCCTCTCTCCCTTCCTTCCTTCCTTTCCTTCCTCTCTCCCTTCCTTCCTTCCTCCCTCCTTTCTGTCCATCTTCCTATCTTCCTTCCTTCTTCCACCCTTCCTTCCTTCCTTGACTCAAGGACAACAGGAGGGTTAAGTTATTAGTGTAAATCAGCAGTATTATTGTCTTTCTTTGTCCTCAAACCTAAAGAGCAGAGATACTTTTTTAAGCCAGTCGACTTTCTTCTTCACACTGAAACTCTCTGGAATAAGATGAGAGATCATATTTCTAGTAAAGCACCAGAAACTTAGGGAATAAAACTTTTTGCTCACGTCTCCTGAGAAAGAAGAAGTGCCTGAGTACTTTTTACTGGAGCAGTAGCCTACATTCAAAATCCACCTCAGTCCTGTCAAGTCTACTTTTAGTTCTTCTTCTTTAGTTCTCAGAGTGCTACCTTCACTGGCGTTAAACATTAAACCTCTACTGGCTCTTATTAGTCTGGTTAAAGTGGTACAAATATGCACAAAAAACTACCTTAACCCTCCTGTTGTGTTCGAGTCAAGGGAGGAAGGGAGTAAAGGAAAGAAGGCAGGGAGGAAGGAAGGAAGGAAGGAGAGAGAAAGGAAGGAACGACAGAAGGAAGAAAGGGGGATAGAGGACGGAAGGAAGGGAGGAAAGGTAATAAGGAAGAAAGGATGGAGGAAAGAAGTAAGTAAGGAAGGAAGGTAGGAGGGAGGGAGGAAAGAAGGACAGAGGAAAGAAGAAAGGAAGTAAGGACAGAGGAAAGAAGGTAGGGGGGAGGAAGGACAAGAGAAGGAAGAAAGGGAGATGAGGAAGGGAAGACAGAGAAGAAGGAAAGAAAGAGAGAAGGAGAGAGGAAGAAAGGAAGGGAGGAAAGAAGGAACAGTCAAAACAGACGGGTCAATTTGACCCGGGAGTACGACAGGAAGGTTAAATGGTGGAACAAAAGCTATAAATCTGATTTATTGGTTTGAAAATGTTCTGGGTGGTAAATTATTTTCTTTACAAGAAAGCTAATAATAATGGAGAAATGGAAAAATAGAGGAAGCACAGATAATTCAAAAAAAGGAGAAAACATTAGTGAAATATTATTTGAACACTGAAAGGACATTATTGGAAGAAAGTAATAAAGAGAAACATTTCCAACAAGTATGAAGTCTCATTTATGAATCTTGTGTCTGTATATGTGAGTTCAGGGGTGTGTGTGTGTGTGTGTGTGTGTGTGTGTGTGTGTGTGTGTGTGTGTGTGTGTGTGTGTGTGTCTGTGTCTGTGTCTGTGTCTGTGTCTGTATATGTGAGTTTAGGGGTGTGTGTGTGTCTGTGTGTGTGTGTGTGTCTGTATATGTGAGTTTAGGTGTGTGTGTGTCTGTGTCTGTGTCTGTGTCTGTATATGTGAGTTTAGGGGTGTGTGTGTGTCTGTGTGTGTGTGTGTGTCTGTATATGTGAGTTTAGGGGTGTGTGTGTGTGTGTGTATATGTGAGTTTAGAGGTGTGTGTGTGTGTATATGTGAGTTTAGAGGTGTGTGTGTGTGTATATGTGAGTTTAGGGGGGTGTGTGTGTATATATGTGAGTTTAGAGGTGTGTGTGTGTGTATATGTGAGTTTAGAGGTGTGTGTGTGTGTATATGTGAGTTTAGGGGTGTGTGTGTGTCTGTGTCTGTATATGTGAGTTTAGGGGTGTGTGTGTGTGTGTGTCTGTATATGTGAGTTTAGGGGGGTGTGTGTGTGTCTGTATATGTGAGTTTAGGGGTGTGTGTGTGTGTATATGTGAGTTTAGGTGTGTGTGTGTGTGTGTGTGTGTCTGTATATGTGAGTTTAGGGGTGTGTGTGTATATGTGAGTTTAGGTGTGTGTGTGTGTGTGTGTGTGTGTGTGTGTGTATATGTGAGTTTAGGTGTGTGTGTGTGTCTGTATATGTGAGTTTAGGGGTGTGTGTGTGTGTGTCTGTATATGTGAGTTTAGGGGTGTGTGTGTGTGTGTATGTATATGTGAGTTTAGGTGTGTGTGTGTGTGTGTGTGTGTGTGTGTGTGTGTGTGTGTGTGTGTGTGTATATGTGAGTTTAGGTGTGTGTGTGTGTGTGTGTGTGTGTGAGTTTAGGGGTGTGTGTGTGTGTGTGTATATGTGAGTTTAGGGGTGTGTGTGTGTGTGTCTGTATATGTGAGTTTAGGGGTGTGTGTGTGTGTATATGTGAGTTTAGGGGTGTGTGTGTGTGTGTGTGTGAGTTTAGGTGTGTGTGTGTGTGTGTGTGTGTGTATAATTGGGTGGGTGAGGATAATATAATACCTTTTAATGACGACTGAAAGTGAGGGAATGAAAGTTAGGAGTGAAATAATTTTAAGCAGATCAAATTTATGTAATTTGATTTTTTAGTTGTTGTTGTTCTGCATCATCGCCCAGCACTGATTATTAAACGCTTCAGTGTGCAGAGAGGTGACAAACATTAAAAAACAACATTTAAAGTAAAGATGAAAGGACATTTCAAGAGTATCTAACCTCCGTATCATGACGTATTAAAGAGGATGAGCTAAACTTTTAAAAGTGATTTTATCAAAGAAGGAAGGGAGGAAGGGAGGAAGGAAAGGAGGGAGGAATAAGGAAGGAAAGGAAGAAGGCAGGAAAGGAGGGAGGGAGGAAGGAAGGATGGAAGAAGGAAGGAAAGGAAGGAGGAAGGGTGGAAGAAGGAAGGAAAGGAGGAAGGAAGAAGGAAGGAAAGGAGGAAGGAAAGGGGGGAGGAAGGAAGGAAGGGTGGAAGAAGGAAGGAAAGGAGGAAGGAAGGAAAGGAGGGAGGAAGAAGGAAGGAAAGGATGAAGGAAGGGAGGAAAGGAGGGAGGAAGGAAGGAAGGGAGGGAGGAAGGAAGGAAGGGAGTAAGGAAGAAGGAAGGAAAGGAGGAAGAAGGAAGGAAAAGAGGAAGGAAGGGTAGAAGAAGGAAGGAAAAGAGGAAGGAAGGGTGGAAGAAGGAAGGAGGGAGAAAGGAAGGATGGCAGGGAGGAAGAAGGAAGGAAGGGAGGAAAGGAGGGAGGAAGGAAGGAAGGAAGGGAGGAAGAAGGAAGGAAAGGAGGGAGGAAGGAAGAAGGAAGGAAAGGAGGAAGAAGGAAGGAAAAGAGGAAGGAAGGGTAGAAGAAGGAAGGAAAGGAGGGAGGAAGAAGGAAGGAAAGGATGAAGGAAGGAAGGAAAGGAGGAAGGAAGAAAGGAAGGAAAGGAGGAAGGAAGGGAGGAAAGGGGGGAGGAAGGAAGGAAAGGAGGGAGGACGGAGGAAGCAAAAGAGGAAGGAAGGGAGGAAGAAGGAAGGAAAGGAGGAAGGAAGGAAAGGAGGGAGAAAGGAAAGGAGGGAGGAAGGAAGGATCGAAGGGAGGGAGGAGTGTGTGAAGGTGTGTGTGTGGTAGTGTGTTACCTGTGTGTATCTCTCCAGCGCGTGTGTGAAGGTGTGTGTGTGTGGTAGTGTGTTACCTGTGTGTATCTCTCCAGTGAGTGTGTGAAGGTGTGTGTGTGGTAGTGTGTTACCTGTGTGTATCTCTCCAGTGAGTGTGTGAAGGTGTGTGTGTGGTAGTGTGTTACCTGTGTGTATCTCTCCAGGGAGTGTGTGAAGGTGTGTGTGTGGTAGTGTGTTACCTGTGTGTATCTCTCCAGTGAGTGTGTGAAGGTGTGTGTGTGTGTGTGTGGTAGTGTGTTACCTGTGTGTATCTCTCCAGCGAGTGTGTGAAGGTGTGTGTGTGGTAGTGTGTTACCTGTGTGTATCTCTCCAGCGAGTGTGTGAAGGTGTGTGTGTGGTAGTGTGTTACCTGTGTGTATCTCTCCAGCGAGTGTGTGAAGGTGTGTGTGTGGTAGTGTGTTACCTGTGTGTATCTCTCCAGCGCGTGTGTGAAGGTGTGTGTGTGGTAGTGTGTTACCTGTGTGTATCTCTCCAGGGAGTGTGTGAAGGTGTGTGTGTGGTAGTGTGTTACCTGTGTGTATCTCTCCAGGGAGTGTGTGAAGGTGTGTGTGTGGTAGTGTGTTACCTGTGTGTATCTCTCCAGCGAGTGTGTGAAGGTGTGTGTGTGGTAGTGTGTTACCTGTGTGTATCTCTCCAGTGAGTGTGTGAAGGTGTGTGTGTGGTAGTGTGTTACCTGTGTGTATCTCTCCAGTGAGTGTGTGAAGGTGTGTGTGTGGTAGTGTGTTACCTGTGTGTATCTCTCTAGTGAGTGTGTGAAGGTGTGTGTGTGGTAGTGTGTTACCTGTGTGTATCTCTCCAGCGAGTGTGTGAAGGTGTGTGTGTGGTAGTGTGTTACCTGTGTGTATCTCTCCAGCGCGTGTGTGAAGGTGTGTGTGTGGTAGTGTGTTACCTGTGTGTATCTCTCCAGTGAGTATGTGAAGGTGTGTGTGTGTGGTAGTGTGTTACCTGTGTGTATCTCTCCAGCGAGTGTGTGAAGGTGTGTGTGTGTGGTAGTGTGTTACCTGTGTGTATCTCTCCAGCGAGTGTGTGAAGGTGTGTGTGTGGTAGTGTGTTACCTGTGTGTATCTCTCCAGCGAGTGTGTGAAGGTGTGTGTGTGGTAGTGTGTTACCTGTGTGTATCTCTCCAGCGAGTGTGTGAAGGTGTGTGTGTGGTAGTGTGTTACCTGTGTGTATCTCTCCAGTGAGTGTGTGAAGGTGTGTGTGTGGTAGTGTGTTACCTGTGTGTATCTCTCCAGCGCGTGTGTGAAGGTGTGTGTGTGGTAGTGTGTTACCTGTGTGTATCTCTCCAGCGAGTGTGTGAAGGTGTGTGTGTGGTAGTGTGTTACCTGTGTGTATCTCTCCAGCGAGTGTGTGAAGGTGTGTGTGTGGTAGTGTGTTACCTGTGTGTATCTCTCCAGCGAGTGTGTGAAGGTGTGTGTGTGGTAGTGTGTTACCTGTGTGTATCTCTCCAGCGCGTGTGTGAAGGTGTGTGTGTGGTAGTGTGTTACCTGTGTGTATCTCTCCAGCGCGTGTGTGAAGGTGTGTGTGTGTGGTAGTGTGTTACCTGTGTGTATCTCTCCAGCGCGTGTGTGAAGGTGTGTGTGTGGTAGTGCTCCAGCAGTCTCTCCTGCAGGTAGTTGTGACAGAGCTCGGACCAGCTTCCTCCTCGCTCGTCTGCAGAGTGTCGGGGGTTCCTCAGACCCGGCGAGTCCACAACCATCACAGAGGCCAATGTCAGCTGCTTACCGCTCAGAGCCCTGCATCCAAAAACACACACACACACACACACACACACACACACACACACACACACACACACACACACACACACACACACACACACAGCACAGGGATACTGAGAGGTGGTTTGCTTCCTTCCCCAACTAATATATAAATCACGGGTGTCAAACATGCGGCCCGTGGGCCAGAAGTGGCCCACCGAGAGGTCCAATCCGGCCCAGTTTCCTTCTTCCTCTTTTCCTTCCTTCCGTCTGTCCTTCCTTCCTTCCTTCCTTCCTTCCTTCCTTCCTTCTTGTCTTCTCTTCCTTTCATCTTTCCTCCTACCTTTCTTCCTCCCTGTCTTCTTTTCATTCCTTCCTTCCTTCCTTCCTTCCTTCTTTCCTTCCATCTGTCTCCCCTTCCTTCATTCCTTCCTTCCATCTGTCCTTCCTACCTTTCTTCCTCCCTGTCTTCTTTTCCTTCCTTCCTTCTTTCCTTCCTTCCTTTTTTCCTTCCTTCCTTCTTCCCTTCCATCTGTCTTCCCTTCCTTCCTTCCTTCCTTCTTGTCTTCTCTTCTTTTCCTTCCATCTCTCCTTCCTTCCTTCGATCTTTCCTTCTTCTTTCTCCTCCTTCCTTCCTTCCGTCTGTCTTTCCTACCTTTCTCCCTCCCTTCCTGTATTCTCTTTCTTCTCCTCCTTCTTTTCCTTCCTTCCGTCCTTCCTTCCTTTTAATGGTCCGGCCCACATGAGATCAAATTGGGCTGTACTGTATGTGGCCCTTGAATGAAAATGAGTTTGACTCCTCTGATATAAATGAAGCAACCAGTGAAACCAGTAAAGACAAACTGGTTTTGACTGTGAGGTGAGTTCGTACCTGTTGATGAGTGAAACTATGGTGGTGAACAGTTCTTCATAGAGTCCAGCAGCCATTCCCTCGACACACTGAACAGCTGTGAGTCTGGGACCTGGACACACACACACACACACACACACACACACACACACACACACACACACACACACACACACACACACACACACACACACACACACACACACACACACACACACACACACACACACACACACACACACACACACAGGAATTCATGATATTAGCATTTAATTTACATTTTTCAGTTAAAAAAGTAGATATGATGGGTATTTTTAGACTAATTCCAGTATATATAGACTCAGTATATTTCAATTTAACACATTTTGGGACAGTTAAATACATAAATTAAGAATTTAGTATTTATCCTGACAGCATTGAAATGGCTTCGAAAAAGCATTTAGACATTTAAAATAGTGACAATTTATTTCACTCTTTCATTTTCCATACTTACCTTTTAATTCTGAGGTAAAAAAAATAGAACAGATTTTTGAGTTTGATATTTTAATTAGAGTTTAGTTACTGTTGTTGGTTTTCAGAGCAATTTCCTTGAAAAAAGAAGAAGCTCATTTTAAAGTTTGTATTTGAGACTTTTAGGTGATGTGAACACCAATCACACAAGTTTTATAATAATCAGACAAAAGTTATGTGTCATGTTACTAAAATATGACAGGATTAGATCTGTGTCATAATAATTCAACAAAATCTTCCAAGAATCAAATCAAATATATTAAATCGAGTGAATTAAAGAACAGACCTGATAATAAAACTATACACTTGATTATAAAACTCTCTACTTTCCTCTCGCTGATCTTTCACTGCTATAGTTCTCACTTTCATGAGAAATCCTTCCTTCCTTCCTTTCCTTCCTCCCTCCTTCCTTCCTCCTTTCTCCTTTCTTCCTTCCTTCCAACCTTCATTTTTCCTTCCTTCCTTCTTTCCTTTCCTTCCTTCTTTCCTTCCTCCCTTCCTTCCTCCTTTCCTTCTTTCTTCCTTCCTTCTTCCTCCCTTCCATCCTTCCTTCCTCCATCCTTCCTTCCTTCCTTCCTTCCTTCCTTCCTTCCTTCCATCCTTCCTTCTTCCTCCCTTCCTCCCTTCCTCTATCCCCCTTTCTTCCTTCCTTCTGTCCTTCTTTCCTTCCTTCCTCTTTTCCTTTCTCCCTCCTACCTTCCTTCCTTCTTTCCTTCCCTCCTTCCTTCCTCCTTCCTTTCCTTCCTTCTTCCTCCCTTCCTCCATCCCCCTTTCTTCCTTCCTTCTGTCCTTCTTTCCTTCCTTCCTCTTTTCCTTTCTCCCTCCTACCTTCCTTCCTTCTTTCCTTCCCTTCTTCCTTCCTCCCTCCTTTCCTTTCCTTTCCTTTCCTTTCCTTTCCTTTCCTTTCCTTTCCTTTCCTTTCCTTTCCTTTCCCTGGTCTTCTCTGCTATAGTTCTCAGTTTCATCCCACCTGCTGCTCATTTAGACCTCTAACCTGTAACCTCTGACCAATAGGGACGCAGCTCTGTAACACCTGTCCAGATGTGTCACAGCTGTGAAACCGAAAAAACAACTAACCAGCAGAGAAATCCTGAGCAGTGGAAGAGGAGAAGAGAAGAGGCTCATGTTGTGTTTTATGATGGTTTTCCTATCAGGTGGTTTCAAATGTACTTTTATTCACTTTCAATTAACCTTTGACCCCGTCTGTTTTAATTGTTCCTTCCTTTCTTCCTTCCTTCCCTCCTTCCTTCCTCCCTCCTTTCCTTCCTTCTTCCTCCCTTCCTCTCTCCCTCCTTTGTTTCCTTCTGTCCTTCTTTCCTTCCTTCCTCTTTTCCTTTCTCCCTCCTACCTTCCTTCCTTCTTTCCTCCATCCATCCTTTCCTTCCTCCCTCCCTTCCTTCCTCCCTCCCTCCCTCCTTTGCTTCCTTCTTCCTCCCTTCCTTCTTTCTTCCTTCCTCCCTCCCTCCTTTGCTTCCTTCCTTCCTCCCTCCTTTGCTTTGGTTCCTTCTTCCTCCCTTCCTTCCTTCCTCCATCCCCCTTTCTTCCTTCCTTCTGTCCTTCTTTCCTACCTTCCTTCCTTCTTTCCTCCATCCTTCCTTCCTCCTTCCTTTCCTCCCTCCTTTCCTATCCTCCCTTCCTTGACTCGAGGACAACAGGAGGGTTAAATAATTCTTGTGACATTTGGCTGAGTTATCATGAAGCAAATATAATCTCATTTTAAAAAAACATCCTTGAGGTTGTTTCTTCCTCATTAAACATTTTCAAAACAGATTTTTTGTAACTGCTGTATAATTTAAATCCAGGTTAAGTAGCGAGCAGACTTCTTCCTACTCATAAAAACTGCTCCACACCTCAGAAACTTCATCTTGAAACATGAAGTCAATAAATAAGACAGAATCTTAAGAACCTGCAGACAGCCCGACTCGTCTGATAAAAAAACAGCAGCTTTCTTTTAAAGCCTCTCTGGGACTTTTAGTCTCATTCTGCTGCTTCCTCACTCTGCTTTCTTTAACCTTATTAGAGAACAAACAGTATCCACTCCCTCCTCCTCCTCCTCCTCCTCTTTCTCCCTCCTCTCCTCTTCCCTTTTCATCCTCCCTCCTCTACCTCCTTCATTCTCCTCCTCTCTCCTCCTCCTCCTCCTCCTCTTCCTCCCTCCCCCTTTTCCTCCCTCCTCCTCCTCCTCATCCTCAGCCCTTCCTCCCTCCTCCTCAGCCGTTCCTCCCTCCTCCTCCTCCTCAGCCCTCCCTCCCTCCTCCTCTTCCTCCCTCCTCCTCCTCAGCCCTTCCTCCCTCCTCCTCTTCCTCCCTCCTCCTCCCTCTTCCCCCTCCCTCCTCCTCCTCCTCAGCCTTTCCTCCCTCCTCCTCAGCCCTTCCTCCTCCTCCTCAGCCATTCCTCCCTCCTCTTCAGCTCTTCCTCCCTCCTCCTCCTCCCTCCTCCTCTTCTTCCCTCCTCCTCCTCCTCATCCTCCCTCCTCTTCCTCCCTCATCATCCTCCCCCTGCTCCCTCATCCTCCCTCCTCCACACCCTCCTCCACACCCTCCTCCTCATCATCCTCACCCTCCTCTGACTCCGCGGGTGCGTTCCTCTCCCTGCTGCCCCCGGTGGCTCTCTGCAGCAGCTGTCTGAGGTGATGTTTGAAGGTAGCGGTGTGCAGATCGTCTCCCTCGCAGCCCAGAACGCTGCTGGCCACCTGAGCGCTGTCGAAGTTCACAAACTGTCTCCTGCCGACTGTGCAAAAGGGGAAAAAAGGGGGTCAGTCATAGAGGGAGGGGCTTGTTTGTTTGTTTGAGTGTCTTTTAACAACAGCAAAGAAACACCAAGAAGGAGAAAAGCTGCAAATGTGCATCAGGAAGAGCATCCATGAGAGAGAAAATGCAACAGAGTGAAATAAAATAAGTTAAATAATAACAATAAGGGTTTTTTTTAAGGGGGAATTTGTTTTATCTAACTTCCTTTTTGTTGCTCTTGAATGATGTATTAAAACTTTGAGTGAGTCGTGTTTACCTCGTAGAAAAAAAAAACTAAAGCTTTACGTTGGAAAACTCGACTCGATTATTAAATTGGAGATCATTCAGCCTGGAAGTCTATTTAACTTCAAGTAGAAGAAATCAAGCAGTTCAAGCATTCAAGTGTCTCCTCTGATGGTTTTATAATGATGATATTACAGCTCAGTGAAAGCTTACACTAGAAATTCATTCATATTAAAACTGGCTGAAACTGAGCTGAATGTTTCACAGAGCGATGAACTACGACTTTCAAGAGACGCAGGTATGATACAATACTTTAACCCTCCTGTTGTGTTCAAGTCAAGGAAGGGAGGAAGAAGGAAGGGAGGGAGGGAGGGAGGGAGGAAGGAGGGAAGGAAGGAAGAAAGGGAGATGGAGGAAGGAAGAAGGGAGGAAGGAAGGAAGGAAGGAAGGAAGGAAGGAAGGAAAGGATGAAGGAAGGAAGGAAGGAAGAAGGGAGGAAGGAAGGAAGGAAAGGAGGAAGGAAGGAAGGAAAGGAGGGAAAGAAGGGAAGTAAGGAAAGGAGGAAGGAAGGAATTAAAGGAGGAGGGAAGGAAGGAAGAAAGGGAGATGGAGGAAGGAAGAAGGGAGGAAGGAAGGAAGGAAGGAAGGAAAGGAGGAAGGAAGGAAGGAAGAAGGGAGGAAGGAAGGAAGGAAAGGATGAAGGAAGGAAGGAAAGGAGGGAAAGAAGGGAAGTAAGGAAAGGAGGAAGGAAGGAATTAAAGGAGGAGGGAAGGAATTAAAGGAGGAGGGAAGGAAGGAAAGGAGGAAGGAAGGAAGGAAAAGAGGGAAGAAGGGAAGTAAGGAAAGGAGGAAGGAAGGAAGGAAAGGAGGAGGGAAGGAAGGAAGGAAGGAAGGAAGGAAGGAAAGGAGGAAGGAAAGGAAAGGAGGAAGGAAGGAAGGAGGGAAGGAAAGGAGGGAGGGAAGGAAGGAAGGAAGGAAGGAAGAGTCAAAACAGATGGGTCAATTTGACCCGGGAGCACAACAGGAGGGTTAATATACAATATGATACAGTGAGATACGATGATACGCTACAATAAGATCATTTAATATACGATATGATATTCCTTTATTAGTATTAGTACTTGTATTATTTACAGTATTCCAGCAACAGGTGGACAGTAAAAAAAAGAAGAGCATCAAAAAAAAGAAATGGAAGTCTATGTAATGTTCCTAAAAGTGACAATGATCTGATGTGTGTGTGTGGCTTTGTCATGTAGGCTACTTTCGGGGACAAATTTCAGACAGTTAATAAGATACAATACGATACGATCTACGAAATGATATACGATACGATATACGATACGATATATGATACGATATATGATATACGGTACGGTACGATACGATATACGATACGATATACGATATGATATACGATACGATATACGATATACGATATACGATACGATATATGATATACGATATAAGATACACAATACGATATACGGTACGATACGATATACGATACGATATACGATACGATATACGATACGATATACGATACGATATACGATACGATATACGATACACGATACGATATACGATACGATATACGATACGATATATGATATACGATATAAGATACACAATACGATATACGATACGATAGACGATACGATATACGATACGATAGACGATACGATATATGATACGATGTATGATACGATATATGATACGATATATGATATACGATATAAGATACACAATACGATATATGATACGATACACAATACGATATATGATAAGATATACGAAACGATATATGATATGATATATAATATACGATATAAGATACACAATACGATATACGATACGATACACAATACGATATACGATACGATATAAGATACACAATACGATATACGATACGATACACAATACGATATACGATACGATATACGATACGATATACGATACACAATACGATACACAATACGATATACGATACGATATACGATACGATATACGATACGATATACGATACGATATACGATACGATATGATATACAATACGATACACAATACGATATACGATACGATATACGATACGATATACGATACGATATACGATACAATACAATGCGCTACGGTACGATACGATGCGATATATGGAACGATATAATACGTACGATACGATATGATACAATACGATATATGATACGATACGATGCACTACGATACGATATATGATACGGTATGTGGTACAATATGTGGTACGATATGTGGTACGATACAATACGTACGATACGATATACAATACGATATGTGGTACGATATATGGTATGATACAATACGTACGATACGATACGCCTACGGTGGGGGGAATTTACAGTATTGCAGCAGCAAAGTGCATGGTAAAAAATAGAAATAGCGTCAATAAAAACTAATTTAAGTTTATGTAATGTCCCCAAAAGTGACAATGCTCTGATGTGTGTGTGTGTGTGTGTGGCTTTGTCATATAAGCTACTTTTGGGGACAAATGTCATACTTAGGACCTGTTAATTGGGGATGGCTCATGCAATTGGGAATAATAGCTGTGTGGAACATTTTGGGGCCAGTGGTTAAGGTGTGTGTGTGTGTGTGTGTGTGTGTGTGTGTGTGTGTGTGTGTGTGTGTGATGATGATGAGGATGAACCAGCGTTACCTTTACAGACCCCGGCTGCTCCCAGATGGTAAATACCAGCCAGGACGTGCCATATCGCCTTCTGCTCGCCGGCTGAGAAACCCAGCGTTTCCATGGCAGCCAGCAGCTTGATGAAGCCGACGGACGCTCGCTGCTTCTCCTCGACCTGAGAGTATGAGAGGGATGGAGGGAGGGGGGAGAGAGGGATGGAGGGATGGAGAGAGGGATGGAGAGAGGGATGGATGGAGGGATGGAGGGAGGGAGGAGGGAGGGAGGGATGGAGAGAGGGAGGAATGAAGGGTAGGAGGGATGGAGGGATGAAGGGAAGGATGGAGGGAGGGAGGGATGAAGGGATGGATGGAGGGAGGGAGGAGGGAAGGAGTGATGGAGGAAGGGATGAGGGATGGAGGAAGGGATGGAGGGATGGAGGGGGAGAGAGAGGGAGAGAGGGGAGGTAGAGAGGGAGAGATGGAGGGAGGGAGGGATGGAGAGATGGAGGGATGGAGGGATGAAGAGATGGAGGGAGAGAGGGAGGGAGTGATGGAGGGAGGGAGGGCGGGAGGGAAAAGGGAGGGAGAAAGGGAGGGATGGAGAGAGAGAGGGAGGGATGGAGAGAGAGAGGAATGGAGAAAGGGATGGAAGGAGGGAAGGATGGAGGAAGGGAGGGAGGGAGGGAGGGATGGAGGAATGGAGGGAGAGATGGAGGGAGAGATGGAGGGAGAGATGGAGGGAGGGAAGGAGGGATGGAGGGAGAAAGAGAGGGAGTATCCAGACTCTTAATAAGGCAGAAGAACAGCTGAGTCACATCTCATCTCTGAGTTTTTTTCACCTCTTCAGTAAAAATCCTCCTGTTTCTATTTTTACGCGTGCGGAGCTTCAACCCTTCACACCAGCACCGAGGTCACACTCTCTTTTACTCTGGGGTGATTTGTTCATATGTACTCGCTGTGAAGAAGTGTTAGCTAAAAAGTTATAAATATAATTATTATATAAAAATGAAGTGAGTAGAAGTGGAGTCGTGTTAAAAGCTTTCATACACACAGTTCTGATTTCTCTTTTCTAAATATGAAAGAAATTAATAAGAATTGAGAAAAACAGTCTTTTGATCTGCAGTAATATTAAATAAATAATAAATTAGGGCTGTCAAACGATTAATTTTTTTAATTGAGATTAATTGCAGAATTTCCATAGTTAATCGCGATTAATTGCGTTTTGAATTGCATGTTTAAAATCCTGTTATTTTCCATTTGAAGGCAGTTTTAAGCCCATAATGTAAAGCATTTCTTACCAGAGTGTCTTAACTGGGAATCAATCACGGCTCTGCTGCGACTCCCACACTCCAAAATGGTCCTTTGGTGGAGCTGAGGCTGGCTTGGCTGCACCTGGGTGTTCAGCGTGGAGGTGCTAACTCAAACTCCACGTACTCCGGTGGTAGTTAAACTCCGTTTGACACAGGTTGCATTTTACTTTTGACTTGTCAACTGAAGCGTCTGGAAGTGTTTTAAAGTTAAACAAGCCGTTCAAAAGTCCAGTAGCTCTCTTACTTTCCATCAGCGCGGTAGGTTTACTGCAGGAGGCCACTTCAAAGCATAGCGCTACAGCTAGAGGAGCCGTCTACGGGGGAGTAGAAGGGACAAAAAGGCTTGCAACATTAAAATGCGATTAAAAAAAATGAACGCGTTATGGATTGCATTAATCTAATCGCGATTAACGGGTCAACGCTGACAGCCCTAATTAATTTATTTCTTTTTTCTTTTTTAAATGTATGTTTTAGTCAAGCTTTTATTAAACTTTGTATCTCTTTTATTTCATTTTTCACTTTTATTTTGTCTTTTTCCTAGTTTTTTTTATCCTAATTTATTCATTTTTTCTCTCTTAT
This sequence comes from Scomber colias, assembly GCA_021039105.1. Taxonomy (NCBI): domain Eukaryota; kingdom Metazoa; phylum Chordata; class Actinopteri; order Scombriformes; family Scombridae; genus Scomber; species Scomber colias. Next base: position 17,813 of record JAJDFG010001393.1, on the reverse strand, counting down.
TTTTTATTTATTGTTCTTCTTTTTGTTTAATTACTTTTTCATCATTTTCATTTTCACTCAGTTCAGTTCATTTTAGTTTATTGTCATTCAAACATGTTAAAATACATGATAGAACAAAATTAATTACCTTGGTCCAGCAGCATCCAGAATAAATAACATTTTAATAGACTCTATAATAAATAATGAAATAAGCTAAAAGCCTGTTTTAAATAGAACCGAGCAGTATAAAGTGCATTAGTCTCTTTGTTTTTACTCCTTTTCTTCATGTCGTCACTTGTTCTGTCTCATTATCAGCTTGTAAATCAACTATGAA
>JAJDFG010001393.1:0-12500 GCA_021039105.1 Scomber colias | reverse complement strand
TCATCACCACCATCATCACCACCATCACCCTCATCACCCATCACCACCATCACCCATCCTCATCATCCTCATCCTCATCAGCATCACAACCATCACCAATCCTCATCATCATCATCATCATCATCACCACTATCACATCACCTTCATCATCATCACCACCATCACATCACCTTCATCATCATCATCACCACCACCATCATCCTCACCATCACCACCATCATCCTCACCATCATCCTCACCATCACCACCATCATCATCATCATCACCATCATCACAACCATCATCACAACCATCATCACCACCATCATCCTCATCACCACCACCATCATCATCACCATCATCATCACCATCACCACCATCATCCTCACGCTCATCACCATCATCACCACCACCTTCATCATCACCACCATCACCTTTATCATCATCATCACCACCACCATCACCCTCATCATCATCACATCATCATCATCATCACCACCATCACCATCATCACCACCATCATTACCACCATCATCATCACCACCATCATCATCATCACTACCATCACCATCTTCATCACCATAATCATAATCATCACCATCATTATCACCTTCATCATCACCATCATTATCATGACAATCATCACCACCATCACCCATCATCATCATCATCTTCTTCACCATCACCTTCATCATCATCACCATCACCACCACTATCATCACCACCACCATCATCACCATCAATATCAACATCACCACCATCATCATCACCTTCATCACCATCATCATCATCATCACCTTCATCATCATCACCACCACCACCACCACCATCTTTATCATCACCACCACCATCATCATCACCACCATCACCAATCCTCATCATCATCATCATCACCACCTTCACCATCACCACCACCACCACCATCATCATCACCATTATCACCACCACCATCACCCATCACCACCATCACCCATCACCACCATCACCCATCATCACATCACCACCATCACCATCACCACCACCATCATCTTCATCACCATCACCATCACCTTCATCATCACCACATTATCATCATCATCACCATCGTCATCTTCACCACCATCATCACCACCATCATCACCCATCCTCACCATCATCAACATCACCCATCATCACCATCACCCATCCTCATCATCCTCATCCTCATCAGCATCACAACCATCACCACCTTCATCCTCATCATCATCACCATCATATTCATCACCACCATCACCACCATCATCCTCATCCTCCTCCTCCTCATCCTCGCTGCTCACCACTGATGTTCTCTGAGGTAGTGCCGGCCTGTTTGAGCAGTGTGTGTGTGAAGGCTTGGCACGCTGTGGTCTTCCCGGTGCCGCTGCGTCCCACCGCACACACGCTGTGGTCTCTGCGGGAACCCACCATGGACACATACACACGTTTCACCAGAGCTGCCAGAGCCGGAGGAGCGTCCCACAACGAGTCCCCCCGCCGCGACTTTGGAGTCTAACAGAGGAGAAGAAGAAGAAGAAGGAGGAGGAGGAGGAGGATGATGAATACTTTCTGTCTTTTTAATCTATTTTAACCTAGTTTACCTAGGAAAGTACCTAGGAAGGTAGGAAAGGAGGAAGGAATGATGGAAGGAAGGAAGGTAGGAAAGGAGGAAAGGAAAGAGGGAAGGGAGGAAGGAATGAGGGAAGGAAAGAAGGAAGTAAGGTAGGAAAGGAGGAAGGAATGATGGAAGGAAGGAAGGTAGGAAAGGAGGAAAGGAAAGAAAGAAGGGAGGGTGGGAGGAAAGGGGGAAGGAAGAAGGAAGGAAGGAAGGGGGGAAGGAAGGTAGGAAAGGAGGAAGAAATGATGGAAGGAAGGAAGGAAGGAAAGGAGGAAGGGAGGAAGGTTGGAGGGAGGGAAGGAAGATGGTAGGAAAGGAGGAAGGAAGGAAGGAAGGAGGGAAGGAAGGTAAGAAAGGAGGAAGGAATGAGGGAAGAAGGAAGGGAGGGAGGGAGGAAGAAAGGAAAAGAGGAAGGAAGGAAAGAAGGAAGGGAGGACGGTAGGAGGGAGGGAAGAAGGCATTTCTTGTATGAACGGTGCCATACAAATAAAATAATATAATATCTAGTTTATATATATATCTGCAGGGTGACTTATTAAAAAGAGGGACACTGACCCTTAGATAATACATCTAAATATGCACATTTTTTAACCCAAATCAGCTTTAATTGTGTCTTGGGAATCCTACTTTTCACTGTTTTCTACTAATCTGACAGTGAACATGAACATTTAATGAAGCGGCTGTTCTCGTCACCTTGCTGCGAGACTCCAGCGGAGGCCAGAAGTTCACCAGGTTGGGTCCAGCGAGCGTGAGCGGCATGTTGGCTTTCACTCGACTGGTGAGCGTGTGCAGGACGCCGCACTCGTTGACGCTCTGCAGGTCGCTCAGATCCTCACACAGGTCCTGCTCTGTGGGGTTAACCTGCGGGAGGCGGGAGGGGGGGGGGGGGAGGGGGGCGGAGGAGGAGGGGGGGGGGTGAGAGAGAGAGAGAGGACATCAGAGGGGGTTAAAAACAGACAGCGAGGTATTTAACCCTTTATTGGGCAAATAATTATATTTGGTAACTTCTGTAAATATCCCAAAATATCCTTCCTACCTTCCATCCTTCCATCCTTCCTTCCTTCCTTCCTTTCCTTCCTCCCTGCCTTCTTTCTTACTTTCCTCTTTTCCCTTCTCCCTCCCTCGTTCCTTACTTCCTCCGTCCTTCCTTCCTTCCTTTCCTTCCTTCCATCTGTCCTTCCTCCCTCCCTCCTTCTCTCCTTCCTTCCTTCTTTCCTTCCTCCGTCCTTCCTTCCTTCCTTTCCTTCCTTCCATCTGTCCTTCCTCCCTCCCTCCTTCTCTCCTTCCTTCCTTCTTTCCTTCCTCCGTCCTTCCTTCCTTCCTCCTTTCATTCCTTCCTCCCTTCCTTCTTTCCTTCCTTCCTTTCCTTCCATCTGTTCTTCCTCCCTCCCTCCTTCTCTCCTCCAGTCCTTCTTTCCTTCCTCCATCCCCCTTTCTTCTTCCTTCCTTCCTTCTTTCTTCCCTTCCTCCCTCCCTCCTTCTCTCTTTCTTTCCTCCCCCCTACCTTCCTTCTTTCCTTCTTTCCTCCGTCCTTCCTCCATCCTTCCTTCCTTCCTTCCTCCCTTCCTTTCAATGAGTGTACTATAAAGGGTTAAAGGGGAACAGAGCTGACACCTACCTTCTCTATTTCATACTGTGTGACGTCATGCAGCGAGCCGTCTGTTTCCAGGCGGACTCTCACTCGGCCTTCTGGGAGATCAGGTGTTCCTTCATCTGGCTTCAGCTGAGTGGCTGAAACGAGGGCAAAGCAAACCAATCGGAGGGCAGTTAGTGACCTTAGAAATACACAGCTCCATATGAGTTTTATGTTTAAAGTGAACAAAGTGTGCAGAATGAGACTGAGCACTTATGGTTGTGATGGCAGTAACTATTCAGGCCTTTAAAATACATAAAACTCAACAGTAATATAGACATGAAACTGCATTTAAATAAAGTATTATATGGGTAATTGTGCTTTAAAACCTGTTTGTTTGATTTTAAAATATTCCCAGCCATGACCCGTATAAACACACACGCACACACACACACACACACACACATACACACACACACACACACACACACACACACACATATGGATATATATTGCAGGTTTATTTTATTTTTTATGCATTAATGGCCGTACAATTTTAAGATATAAAACATTAGGATGAGTGTTAGTATGTATATATATATATATATATATATATATATATATATATATATATATATATATATATATATATACATATATAGATATATATATATATATGTAAGTATAACAGTCGACCTATCTGACACTTTACACTTCAAACAGAAACCAACTAAATCTCAAATGTGTCAGGGTCTGTCATGTGTCTGTTTCCTGTTTTATTTTGACACCCTAGTCTCTGTGCTCACTTCCTGCTCCCTGTGTGATTACCTGTCCCCGCCCTTATGTGTTTCACCTGTGTCTCGTTATCCCTTCCCTCCTGTGTGTATATAACCAGTGCTCCCCTGTGTGTCAGTGCCAGATCGTCTTGTCAGTTTTCTGTAAGAGTTCCAGCGTTATTCCTAGTTTTGATTCCCAGTGTTATCGACCCATTTAGCCTTTTGGATTTCGAGTTTCTGCCTGGTGATTTTGTACTTCTGCCCTGTGATATTGGACTTCCTGGTTACCGACTCTTGGACTGAATAAACTACTGGAGAACTGATCCTGCCTGCCTGCATTTGTGTCCACCAGTCTCTGTGTTCTGATAAAATGACTGTAGATGCCAAAAATATTAGACTAAATAACTGCATGAATGCTGCTAATTTTCCATGTCACTTTTTATCTATGTTCATATTTATTTATTTGCAGGATTGGCACTTTTTTTTTTTTTTTTTTAAACTTAACTTTAGTTTATCCATTTATTCAAACACATTAAAATAACAGAATAAAATCTAAAAGGCATGTCACTTTCTTATTTTCTATTTATTATTAATTGCAGTATTGCTACTTTTATAAAAGTTTAGTTTAGGTATAGAAGTCATCTAGCTGTAAATCAATCTCATGCATTATATATTATTATTATCATGCATAAAAAAGAAGTTTAAATGGTGTTATGAGCTTTATGCAGGACCCTTAAACAAGTTGTATTCAATACGTTTTCATGTGTTTAAAAAAATCATGCTATGAAAAATAAATTCTCAGTGTATCAAATATGATCAGAAGGTCCAATAAAGTTTCAAAGAATTTTAATTTTCTGGCAATTATTTGATGGTTCAGGCTTTATAGGGTTAAAAGTCATTTTGACCAATAAAATAGACATTTTTTGCTCTAGCATGTTAAAACTTCTCCTACATGCACAGTGTTATTATCATTAAACCTTTATTATTATTATCTTTATTACCCTTAAAATGACTCTGAGTGAATGTCTGTGTATATAACTGTGTATTTCTCTGATCCCTGCGTGTAACCGTGCAGATCAGAGGTCGTGTGTGCAAACAGAGCGAGGGTCTAACAGGATTAGAGCTGAGCTGTTCATAGCTGCAGCAGATGGATCCAAACACATTCAGTCTGTTTAGCTAATATCTAACATGAAGTATAAGTAAAGGAACAGACTAGAAGATTACTAGAGATTGAGTCTGGATTAAAGGAGGAATCTACACTAATCCTGACACACATTATACCCAAAATCAGCCGCTCGTACAAACACATGCAAAGAGTCACAAACATCTCACCGAGGTTGAAACCGTCCTTATGAGCGTACCACACAGTTCCAGCTTCATACCAAACATCCTTCACCTGAGAGACAAACAGAGAAGGAAGGGAAGAAGGAAGGAAGGAAGGAAGGAAGGATGGAAGGAAGGAAGGAAGGAAGGAAGGAAGGAAGGAAGGAAGGAAGGGAAGAAGGACAGATGGAAGGAAGGAATGAAAAGAAGACAGGGAGGAAGAAAGGTAGGATTAGTTGGGGAAGGAAACCACCTCTCAGTATCACAGCAGAAGGAAGAAAGGAAGGAAAGACAGATGGAAGGAAGAGAAGAGAAGACAAGAAGGAAGGAAGGAAGGAAGGAAGGGAAGAAGGAAGGAAGGAAGGAAGGAAGAAAGGAAAAGAAGACAGGGAGGAAGGTAGGAAGAAAGGAAGGAAAGACAGACGGAAGAAAGGAAGGAAGGAAAAGAAGACAGGGAGGAAGGTAGGAAGAAAGGTAGGAAGGACAGACGGAAGGAAGGAAGAAAGGTAGGAAGGACAGATGGAAGGAAGGAAGAAAGGTAGGAAGGACAGCCGGAAGGAAGGAAGGAAGGAAGGAAGGAAGGAAAAGAAGACAGGGAGGAAGGTAGGAAGGACAGACAGAAGGAAGGAAGGAAGGAAGGAAGGAAGAAAAAGAAGACAGGGAGGAAGGTAGGAAAAAAGGTAGGAAGGACAGATGGAAGGAAGAGAAGAGAAGACAAGAAGGAAGGAAAGAAGGAAGGAAGGAAGGAAGGAAGGTAGGAAGGACAGACGGAAGGAAGGAAGAAAGGTAGGAGAGACGGAAGGAAGGAAGAAAGGTAGGAGAGATGGAAGGAAGGAAGAAAGGTAGGAAGGACAGACGGAAGAAAAGAAGGAAGGAAGGGAGGAAGAACAGATGGAAGGAAGGAATGAAAAGAAGACAGGGAGGAAGGAAGGTAGGAAGGACAGACGGAAGGAAGGAAAAGAGTAAAAAGGAAACTGGGCCAGTTTGGACCTCTCGGCGGGCCGGTTCTGGCCCACGGGCCGCATGCTTGACACCCCTGATATATAATATTAGTTGGGGAAGGAAACCACCTCTCAGTATCACAGCAGAAGGAAGAAAGGAAGGAAAGACAGATGGAAGGAAGAGAAGAGAAGACAGGAAGGAAGGAAGGAAGGAAGGATGGAAGGATTGAAGGAAGGATGGAAGGATGGAATGATGGAAGGAAGGAAGGATGGAAGGATTGAAGGAAGGATGGAAGGATGGAATGATGGAAGGAAGGAAGGGAGGAAGGAAGGATTGAAGGAAGGAAGAAAAGGAAGACAGGGAGGAAGGTGGGAAGAAAGGTAGGAAGGAAGGAAGAAAGGTAGGAAGGACAGATGGAAGGAAGGAAGAAAGGTAGGAAGGACAGAAGGAACGAAGGACAGATGGAAGGAAGGAAGAAAGGAAGGAAGGACAGATGGAAGGAAGGAAGAAAGGTAGGAAGGACAGACGGAAAGAAGGAATAAAGGTAGGAAGGACAGATGGAAGGAAGGAAGAAAGGTAGGAAGGACAGACAGAAGGAAGGAAGGAAGGAAGGAAAAAAGGTAGGAAGGACAGACGGAAGGAAGGAAGGAAAAGAAGACAGGGAGGAAGGTAGGAAGGACAGACAGAAGGAAGGAAGGAAGGAAGGAAGAAAAAGAAGACAGGGAGGAAGGTAGGAAGAAAGGTAGGAAGGACAGACGGAAGGAAGGAAAAGAGGAAAAAGGAAACTGGACCAACTTGGACCTCTCGGCAGGCCGGTTCTGGCCCACGGGCCGCATGTTTAACCCCCCTGCTGTATAAAGTATAAAGTAATGTACGTGTTGAATGCAGTATATACGTACATCTCTTCTGTCTTGCTCTGTAGACAGACGGAAGGAAGGAAGGAAGGAAGGTAGGAAGAAAGGTAGGAAGGACAGACGGAAGGAAGGAAGGAAGGAAGGAAGGAAGGAAGGAAGGAAGGAAGGACAGATATATACGTACATCTCTTCTGTCTTGCTCTGTCACCGTCGTGTCTGCTTGCCTTCCCTCCGGCTCCTGCCTCCTTTCCATCTCTTCATCTTTCATCTTCACCTGCTCCACTTTCTCTATCCTGTCTTTCTTCTGCTCGGCCCGCGGCGCTTTCTTGCTCTCCTTCTGCGACCTCGTCTCCTGCTGCTGCTGCTGCTGCTGCTCCGGCGTTACGGCGGTCCGCGTGGCTTCCTGTTTGCCGACGGGTTCGGGGCTGACGAAGTACCTCAGAGGCGACGACGTTTGGTCCGACTGGGACGAAGAGCTGCGGCCCTGCCTGCTGTCGCCCGTCAGCTTCTCGGCTCGGAGGGACATCTCGGCCTCGAGGATCGGAGGAGTCTGGTCTGGAACGAGGAACTGCTGGACCAGGTTGTCGCTCAGTTTGCTGGGCTACAAAGGGTGGGGGGGGGGGGGGATAAGACAAGAATGGGTACGGTCCTCTAAGGGAACAGTTCGACTTTTTGGGAATATGCTTATTTGGTTTCTAGCTGAGAGTCAGGAGAGAACATTGATGCTACTCCGATGACTATAGCTAGCAGTCAGTGTTGTATTAATGTCTATTTCTCACTCGATACCTTAAAGTCCGTGTAAAGTAAGAATAAATATGTGTTCTGAGTTTGACATACCACAGAAAAGTGTGTTGTTAACCACCCTGCCAAATTTGAATGATTAAAAAAAATCGTCAAATATATGAAATTAGGCTTCAAAGTTGTGTAAAAATCAGCCTCTTTCTCTGCTACCAAACGCTGTGGGCGTGGCCGCCGAGTCCGCTGAAGCCCCGCCCCCTACCAAGTGTCACCTGTCAATCAAAGTCACCACCTCTACCAGAAACATGGACGCTATGTCTGAGAGCTTTCTGCTGCTGACTCGGCTGCTAGCTCGGCGGCTAACTCAGCTAACTGGCTAACTGTAGACTGTAGTAGTAGTAGTGTGTGCTGAATATATTTATACCTCTACAGCAGCAGGGGCGGGCTTATGCTAATTTTCAGACCCGCCCACTAAATCTTGAACACAGAAATCTTGAAACACAGTGTGTGAAGCCTAGCTCCACAATCTTCCGAATAAATAGTGCGAAACTGTTTCCTTTAATACTCCAGAAACACGCCCCTCCAACTCGGACAGTTTAGCTAGATTGCACTAACAGGACAGGTATCGTAATCAAGTAACATTTCACTTACAATGAAATAGTCCAAGAATAGTCCAACTCCCTACATAGTGAACATCAAAGCTACTATAAGCCTTCAAATCATATTAATGAGGCAATAATTCCCCAAAATGACCACCAGCACATTTATTAGAGGGCCTGAATCTAGAGATTGAGACCAGAATGACTCTTTAAAAACAGTGATTGATGCTTTTTGAATGGAGAGACCAGAATGACTCTTTAAAAAACAGTGATTGATGCTTTTTTGAATGGAAGTCAGTTGGAGCATCTAGCAGCCTCTTGGCCCCCAAAAGTATCTTTTACCCTTGAGCAACATTTTACATTTTCCAAAAGGCATCGCTAAGGTGTAGAGATATAAGAGTTTAAAGGCCTCACATGCTTTTCATTGATTGTCTGGATTGGATGAGGTAAGGTTGGGTTTTGTGTGTCCTGACTTCCTCTCATACTTCAGTTCTGTTCTGTTTTTTTTCTGAAGAAAGAGATTTTAATGAAACTTGAATGCTGGGTGAGGTTGGCGAGGTCTTGCATCAGTTTGGGTTCACCATGGCAACAGCTGGAGGAAGCAGCAGGTCTAGGCTCTGTTATACTTTGACTTTGGATCGTTAGAGTCTGATAATCCTCCATTTAGTCCGTTCCACCAAAATCTCTTTAAAAAGGTCCAGTCCCCTAACTCAAACCCAGACCAGTTAACTCTATGAGCCCTAACCTCAACCACAAAGGGGGGGGGGGGGGGGGGGGGCAAACTTCCTGTAGATCTGAGGCCTGCTCCTTTAAATCAGGGCTAAAAACTTTATTGGTTACTGCCGTGTTCTCTTAACCTTCGTGTCGTCCTCCCCCATCTGTTTTTGGGTTGACTGTTCCTTCCTTCCTTCCTTCATTCCTTCTTTCCTCCCTTCCTCTTCTCCTCCCTCCCTCCTTCCTTCTTTCCTCCCTTCCTTCCTTCCTTCCTTCCTCCCTTCCATGTTTTCCTCCTTCCTTCTTTCCTTCCTCCTGTCCTTCCTTCCTTCCTCCCTCCCTCCCCTCCCCCCTTCCTTCATTCCTTCCTCCCTCCCTTCCTTCTTCCTTCTTCCTCCCTTCCAAGTTTCCTCCTTCCCCTCCCTCCCCTCCTTCCTTCTTTCCTTCCTTCTTCCTTCCCTTCCTTTCTCCCTCCTTCTCCCTTCCTTCCCTGGTTTGGACACATTCAGGCTAGCAGTTTTCCCTTTGTTTCCAGTCTTTATGCTAAGCTAAGCTAACTGGCTGTATGATAGTCGCATCAATCTTCTCCTCTAGATCTCTACAAGAAATCGAGTAAAACATATTCCCCAAAAAATGTCCAAACTCTTATTTTCTTTAAGTAGCTTTAATAACTGACCTGAACTGACACGAATGAAAAAACCACTCACTGCCTTGTCGTCCTTGACCTCCGGCTCTTTAGTTTTGGTCTCCTTCTCCGAATCTCTCACCAGCTGTTTGAGGAATCCGCCGGGCAGAGCTGACAGAGGCGGAGGAGGCTCGGCCGTAAGCCACCGGAGTATTCTCCTCCTTTATCTGTAGTTTCAATCAACGCAAGGAACAATTAGACAGAAAACAGCAAGGTCACTGGTGGGATCCAGACGTAGACGTAGAACATCACACGAGCATTTAGTGGGATCAATATTTCTTCATGAATGTAAAAAAAAATCGAACATTTAAAAGTTAATTTAACACTCCTGTTGTGTTCGAGTCAAGGGATGAAGGGAGTAAAGGAAAGAAGGCAGGGAGGGGGGAAGGAAGGAAGGAAGGAGAGAGAAAGTAAGGAACGACAGAAGGAAGAAAGGGGGATGGAGGACGGAAGGAAGGAAGGGAGGAAAGGAAATAAGGAAGGGAGGAAGGAAGGATGGAGGAAAGAAGTAAGGAAGGAAGGTAGGAGGGAGGAAAGAAGGACAGAGGAAAGAAGGAAGGAAGTAAGGACAGAGGAAAGAAGGTAGGGGGGAGGAAGGACAAAAGAAGGAAGAAAGGGAGATGGAGGGAAGGGAAGAAAGAGAAGAAGGAAAGGAGAGAAGGAGAGAGGAAGCACAGATGGAAGGAAGGAAGGAAGGAAAGAAGGAACAAATCAAAACAGATGGGTCAATTTGACCCGGGAGCACGACAGGAAGGTTAACACTCAAAAATTCGACTTTTTTTAGTTCAATGCTATCACAGACACAACTCTTACTCTGTAATGAGTTCTTGTGTCTTGAAGTCTTTAGACTGAATATAATGAGCTGAATGAATGAACGGCTCAAAGTTCACCAAACTCATTAAATTAAAGTTTGTGCAGAAGCGTGATCAGCATATTAAAACGTGTTTCTCAGCTTATTAACCCTTAAACAGGCCTTACTAGTTATGTCATTTGCACCTAAAGTAAGGAAGGAAGGAAGGAAAGGAGGGAGGGAAGAAGGAAGGAAAGAAAGGAGGGAGGAAGGAAAGGAAGGAAGGAGGGAGGAAGAAGGAAGGAAGGAAGGGAGGGAGGAGGAAGGAAGGAAGGAAGGAAGGAAAGGGGGGGAAGAAGGAAGGAGGGAAGAAGGAAGGAAAGGAGGGAGGAAGGAAGGAAAGGAGGAAGGAAAGGAGGGAGGAAGGAAGGAAGGTAGGAAGGAAAGGAGGGAGGGAGGGAGGAGGAAGGAAGGAAGGAAGAAAGAAAGGAAGGACAGATGAAGGAAGGAAGAAAGGACAGAAGGAGGGAACATTTACCCTAACAGCTGAACTTAGATCTAAGGAAGGAAGGAAGGAAGGAAGGAAGGACAGATGAAGGAAGGAAGGAAGGAAGGAAGGAAGGAAGGAAGGAAGGACAGAGGAAGGACCCCGGGAGGACAACAGGAAGGTTAAAGAGTCTGTATCTCCTGGTGCACGTTGTCTGTTTAAGGGTTAAGACAAGAAGAAATAAAAGAAGAAGAAGACAGGATGGAAAGATGTTAAAATAAGTCATGGTTGTTTCTTTTTATATTAATTAAACAATGCAAAGTAGCTGAATTCAGTCTTCAACTTAATTTTATAATTATAATATAAGTGTTGCACATTATTTCTACTGTGCAACAAATGCTGCAATAAGTTGTTATCAAATCAAATTAAGATAAAAATATGAATGAAAATCATAGGAAGGAAGGAAGGAATGAAGGAAGAGAGTAAGGAGGGATGAATGGAGGAAAAAGAGGAAGGAAGGAAGGAGAGAAGGAAGGAGGAAGGAGGGAAGGAGGAAGGAAGGAAGGAAGGAAGGAGAACAGGAAGGGATGAAGGAAAGGAGGAAGGAAGGAAGGAAGGAAGTGAGGGAAGGAGGAAGGAAGGAAGGAATGAAGGAAGAGAGTAAGGAGGGATGAATGGAGGTAAAGAGGAAGGAAGGAAGGAGAGAAGGAAGGGGATGAAGGAAAGGAGGAAGGAATGAGGAAGGAAGGAGAACAGGAAGGGATGAAGGAAAGGAGGAAGGAAGGAAGGAAGGACGGGACGGACGGAAGGAAGGAAGGAAGGAATGAAGGAAGGGAGTTAAGGAGGGATGAATGGAGGTAAAGAGGAAGGAAGGAAGGAGAGAAGGAAAGGGATGAAGGAAAGGAGGAAGGAATGAGGAAGGAAGGACGGACGGAAGGAAGGAAGGAGAGAAGGAAGGAGGGAAGGAGGAAGGAGGGAAAGGAGGAAGGAAGGAAGGAAGGAGAACAGGAAGGGATGAAGGGAAAGGAGGAAGGAAGGAAGGAAGGAAGGAAGTGAGGGAAGGAGGAAGGAAGGAAGGAATGAAGGAAGGGAGTAAGGAGGGATGAATGGAGGAAAAAGAGGAAGGAAGGAAGGAGAGAAGGAAGGGATGAAGGAAAGGAGGAAGGAATGAGGAAGGAAGGACGGACAGAAGGAAGGAAGGAGAGAAGGAAGGAGGAAGGAGGGAAGGAGGAAGGAAGGAAGGAAGGACAACAGGAAGGGATGAAGGAAAGGAGGAAGGAAGGAAGGAAGGAAGGACGGAACGGACGGAAGGAAGGAAGGAAGGAATGAAGGAAGGGAGTAAGGAGGGATGAATGGAGGAAAAGAGGAAGGAAGGAAGGAGAGAAGGAAGGGATGAAGGAAAGGAGGAAGGAAATGAGGAAGGAAGGA
>JAJDFG010001392.1:0-37006 GCA_021039105.1 Scomber colias | reverse complement strand
AAGTGCCTTCTTGGGAGCCAAAACGTGTGCTAAAGTGCCTTCTTGGGAGCCAAAATGTGTGCTAAAGTACCCTCTTGGGAGCCACAACGTGTGCTAAAGTGCCTTCTTGGGAGCCAAAACGTGGTGCTAAAGTACCCTCTTGGGAGCCAAAACGTGCGCTAAAGTGCCTTCTTGGGAGCCACAACGTGCACTAAAGTGCCTTCTCGGGAGCCAAAACGTGTGCTAAAGTGCCTTCTCGGGAGCCAAAACGTACACTAAAGTGCCTTCTTGGGAGCCAAAACGTGTGCTAAAGTGCCTTCTTGGGAGCCACAACGTGTGCTAAAGTGCCTTCTTGGGAGCCACAACGCGTGCTAAAGTGCCTTCTTGGGAGCCAAAACGTGTGCTAAAGTGCCTTCTTGGGAGCCAAAATGTGTGCTAAAGTACCCTCTTGGGAGCCACAACGTGTGCTAAAGTGCCTTCTTGGGAGCCAAAACGTGTGCTAAAGTACCCTCTTGGGAGCCAAAACGTGCGCTAAAGTGCCTTCTTGGGAGCCACAACGTGCACTAAAGTGCCTTCTCGGGAGCCAAAACGTGTGCTAAAGTGCCTTCTTGGGAGCCAAAACGTGTGCTAAAGTGCCTTCTTGGGAGCCAAAATGTGTGCTAAAGTACCCTCTTGGGAGCCACAACGTGTGCTAAAGTGCCTTCTTGGGAGCCAAAACGTGTGCTAAAGTACCCTCTTGGGAGCCAAAACGTGCGCTAAAGTGCCTTCTTGGGAGCCACAACGTGCACTAAAGTGCCTTCTCGGGAGCCAAAACGTGTGCTAAAGTGCCTTCTCGGGAGCCAAAACGTACACTAAAGTGCCTTCTTGGGAGCCAAAACGTGTGCTAAAGTGCCTTCTTGGGAGCCAAAACGTGTGCTAAAGTGCCCTCTTGGGAGCCAAAACGTACACTAAAGTGCCTTCTTGGGAGCCAAAACGTGTGCTAAAGTGCCTTTTTGGGAGCCAAAACGTGTGCTAAAGTGCCCTCTTGGGAGCCAAAACGTGCGCTAAAGTGCCTTCTTGGGAGCCAAAATATTGGTGGTTATATAATGTTTCGATCACTGTTTGAGAACTTTATTATGAACTGAGTTGATTTTTCGTTTTGTTATTGAAGTTAAATAAATGGATTCAAATGTTGAAGTGACGAGACAATGTTCTTGAAAGCGCTTGAAGACGACAGCTGTGCCTGTGGCTTTTAATGTGAAAAGCTGTTTCTTCAGCCGTGTTGTTTCAGTCTCAGACCCTCCCATAAACTGAACAATAAATGAATCAATAAAATATGACCCTATCTATCCCACACTGGTTCAGCAGAAAACAAACTGCCCACAGTCAGCACAACCAAAGTAAATGATTGTGCATGTGCAATGCGTAATTGCACACGGGTTACATAGAATAGATCCTACTGACCTCTGTGTTAAAGCCTAATTATAGCTGCAGTAGGAGCCGCAGCAGTCCTTTTACTTTGAGGTTATGGAGAGTTCTGCTGCCAAAGTCATTTCATCCATTGGGCATATTAGTTATGAAAACACACCTGCAGTAGCAATGTTCATGCATGAATCCTTGTGTTGCAGCCTATAGCTAAACATTACTTTTCTATTTTTTGGCATGTCCCTCCTGTTCAACAGAGTAATACAGTGAAGATATAAACCTGTAGGTAAATAGTGCAAATATAAGTAGATGAAGGATTTTTTCTTTAAATGAACTATAAGCCCTTACCAACTTAAGATGAGGTGACTGAGTTGTCAACAACGACTGAAGGATGACAACATTTGATGTGAATGATTTTGTCTGACAGTTTAATAAAACTCTAGAATGAATGTCTGCATACATGATCTAAACTATGTTGTGTCTGTAGTGTAGTGGTTATCACGTTCTCCTAACATGTGAAAGGTCCCTGGTTAGCAACATTTCTTTGTTTTCATTGTAGAATAAATAAAACCTCACAGCTGATAAACTTTGTTTAAAACTAATTTGATAACACTTCACCATGCCTAATAAACTCTGTTATTAAAGAATTTTAAATACAGTTTCTATTTTTATTGATTTAAACCTTAATATATTTCTGTTTACAATGTACAACACTAGTTAAAATGATAGAAAACAGCCTAGAAATTCATACAACAAATGAACAAATATACTCACAAATTTAAAAAAATCCTATATCATATACATATTTTAATTAGAGTAAATGTACTTATATATTTGTGTGTGTGAATGATACAGGTTTATATCCTGGCTGCATTTGACAGGGAGGATCATGCATCATGTTGTTGATATGTCGGTAAATAATGAACAGCTGGTAGAAAAGTCAAACCTCCCTGTCAGGGAATCAAACCCCAGTCTTCCACGTAACAGGCAGAGATGCTGTCCACTATACTAACAAGGATCTGAACCTACAACCCATCAGACACGTCAATCATTTACTATTTATTTAAGTACTAATTAATATGGTTGTTGATAATACTTGAATTCAAGACAGTTCATCCCTTGTATGAATGCTTTATGAATAACGTTTTATTATTATTATTATTGTTGTTGTTGTTATTATTGCTATTTTGTGTAGGTTTTCATGCTCTGTGGAAACACAGTGCTGTGATAGGTCTACTGATTTTTTTCAATTATGAGATAAAATACTTTGTGATCTGATGAAAATGTTCTTCTTCTTTTCTCTATGAATCACATGTTTAGATATTATCACACACATTTCCTGATATACTACATATATACATACCACTGTTCTGTATATACTAGCATTCAACTAACACATTTTTCTGTTGATGAACTTATTATTTCAATCAAAGTGTGTGACTTCTCAGTCTTGTAATAATGTTTTTTGTCTGTAGCTTTATGGTAAACATGCTGTAGATTAACTATTGACCCAAAAATCAGCATTTTACCACTTGACTTTTGTCCCCAAATGCACAAGCTGACCCCAATCAACTGGTCCAACCTTTCAATAAATGCATCACACCACTGTATATATAATATTAACTTTTTTCTTCAACCCATATATTTCTCCATAAACTCTACGTATAATTGTAATGACCCTATTTACACACACAGCTGTGAGGTCATGAGGTGTCTAAAATCATATTTTCTCATCTCCTCTCTCCTCAAGTGGTTTCCTTGCATCTCTCCAAGCATGATGGTAGGCACTAAGACATAAGGGAAAGATGTAATTTAAGAGATTTGGGAAACACCTTACCAGACATGGGATGTATCCAGCATCACCAAATTAAGCACAAAAAAAGCCAGAGCAGCAGCAGTGTAATCACTAACAATACATATAAATGAGAATTTTGGGGGAAACCTGCAGCTAATTAGATTTGGTGAACTCAACCAAGTGGGCTGATTTGAAGGGGAGGTTGTTTGTACAGTTTGCTTCCTTTTGATCACTCCTGTTATCAGCAGCTGATGTTAGTGAATTGTTTACATCTTACAAGAATTATTACTAAAAGACAAAAGACATTAAAAACATTGCACACTTGTGTTTATTGTATATGTTCTCTTAATAAGCATTATCTTTAATACAATTATAACAGCAACACAGTTCTCCTCCTCAGATTAACAGTATCAGGTGTTTCGTCACTTCAAAAAAAGTTTCCAAAAATTTGTTTTGACTTCATATCTTATCATTTCAAGAAAAGTTTGACTTATGTCACAAATCTACTAGAATAATGACTCAGTCACTGATAATTCTGATTAATCAGCCAAAACTGTGAGTTAGCACAAATCTGTACAAATTCTAATATGCACGGCTCCCCCTGGTGGCTCCCCCTGGTGGCCGGAGTCTTCTTTTTTGTTTTAGTTATGATGTACAGATAGTAGGTGGCCTAAATAAATAGAACTCTGTAACACAATATCAATAAATACAAACTAACTCAATAAACATAATAAATTTAAATCCAAAAACATATTGTGTCAGTGTACTGTTCAGAGACAGAACAATGATCTGTGCTGCTGTGTGAGCATCTCCCGTCTCTCCCTCACACTTTGCACGCACGTGCGCACTTTGAGCACTCAAATTCAAAAAAGTAGAGTCTGCCAGCCTCCAAAACCTGACAGGAGTGAAAATGGATATACTCAGGTTCTTCGCAACCAAAACAACAACTCCAGTTTTGGATTCAAGTTCCAGCGCCATCGTTGCTGCCACCGAAGCTGCACCTTCGTAATCACGCAGCATTTGTAATATGTGTAATATGTGTGTAATTCATAGACTGTATATGGTGTAATTCCGATAAGAGTATTGTTTTGCCTATATTGACACAAACAGCATGTCATTTGTGTCTTGTATATTGTGCTGACTGAGATTGTAATACAGAAGGAAAGACATAAACTTGTGGTGCTGTATCATCTTTACAAACAGGCCCTGGAGTCTATCTGATGATAGATAAATGCTTTGCAAAGACTGGCTCTGAGAAATGAACCCTTTTGGTGTTCAGATACATTGCCTAATCTTGTTGTTGGGTGTGTGGTTTTGGCTACAGACAGGTTTAATAATAGGCTGATGCAGTTATTTGCTTGTTAACGGCGGAGGGACAGACGAAGACCCGGCGGAGCAGAGAGTGAAGGGAACGCTGCTCTGCCGGACAGGTGAGTAACATCAGCTCTGCTTCACATGAACTGTAACGTTACCTGCTGACATTCAGCTCACTGTCTAGTTAGTCATGATATGTTGTTGTTGTGATGTTAGCTGTAAATTAGCAGAGTTGTTACTACAGCTGTTTGACGCTCTGCATGTTAGCTTCGCAGCTAACGTTAGCAGCGTGCTAACGTGAACTACAACGTAGCTGCTGTGTAGTTGCTCGCTGTGTATCTGGTATTTGTTCACTGCTTTCAAACTGTTAACAGTCATGAAGACATATAAACAGGCCAGCTGACAGTCTTGCCTGGGCCCGGGACGAGATAATCTTAGATGGGCCCCCCCGCGCCCAGATCTCTCCTTTTCCCTTGCTCTTCCTCTCCTCTCCTCTCCTCTCCTCTCCTCTGCTCTTCCTCTCCTCTCCTCACATCTCTCTTTGCAAAAGACAAGTGACAGGCATTGACAATTGTTCTGCCCTCACTGTGCGTAAAGCCACCCTTGCAAAGCTAGGCAGACAGTTAACATCAGAAGGTGGGAAAAAAAAGACCAGGGGGAGACTGATTTCAGTTTGAAGGCAAAGTCTTGTTTAGTTTTCTGATACTCTTTTCTGTCCTTCTTTTAATTTTTGTAGAACTGCAATGACATGAAATACACATAGAATGAATGTTACAGTGTGTACTAAATAATGTTTAGTTGTAAATATTTAACTTTTTTTTAACAATGTTTTTTTTATGAATCACATGAATTGTAATGGACATGAACTGAAAATATTCCCAAAATAATAATGCACAAATCAGTCTCAAAGTGCACAAATAAATCATGTGAGTGAACAGGAGAACTAAATTAGCATTAGCTCACAACAAAGGCCTCCAAGCCAGCATCACACACAATAAACTGCAGCCTAATGCTAAAGGCTAACAAATAAGCTATATGACTAGTACTGATTAGCAGCAAACGTTACATTTCTGCCACAGAGTGAAACACAAATGAACTATGAAACAAAAATATAATGGTTAACATTAACAAACTACACATAAGATGTTGCCAAATACACTTCATATGTATTGGAATTCGGACACTAGCAGGAAACAAATAAATATTTACTTTTGTATCTTAGGCTACTGCTGGTGTGACATGTTTAGATTTGAACTCCAAATGCCATGCGCCGAACTTTCCTTGTGGCAAAATCATCTATGATGTCTTTAAAGTCCAGTTTCTTGGCAAGTTGACGCTCTATGGAGAGCATTGCCAAACCGTTGAGCCTCTCCTGGGACATGTTAGAGCGCAAGTAGTTTTTTATTATCTTCATTTTACTGAAGGCCCGCTCACCTCCAGCCACAGTCACAGGCAGAGACAGGAAAATACGCAGCAGGACACACAGGTCTCCATAAATGCTCTGTAGTCCCATTGTGTATATGGCATTAAGTAGGTCCAGAGGTCCAAGACCGTCTTCAAAAGTTGCACTATATATTTTTTTTAAGTGCTGAATTTGGTCTTCAAGGGACTCCGTGAGGTCATTCTTATATTTCTCAGAGAGCTTTGAGCATGATGCACTGATGCTGTCCTGTGGCATATCTCTGAATTTCCACAGGACGCAGAACTCGTCACATATCTGCTGCATTGATGAGAACCGTACATGTAGTTGAGAGATTATCCTGTCCATTGCAACATGAAACACTCTATCTCTGAATAGGGTCTCTGGGCTTTGCTCCTCTGTACCTTGCTTTTCTGACTCATCAAAGAAATGCTTCCTCTTTCTCTGTCTCATTTCTAACTGGGGTTTGATGCCCATGGACGTGGCAACAGCAGTTGCCTCTGTCAGGACACTGTCCCATGATGCACGCATGCAGGCAATCTCCTCCTCCAGTTCCTTTATATTGACAGCTTGCACATCAAGTGAGATGGTTGAGGACTGGCTGGTAAGGTTTCTATCCTCTATGCATTGTAACACCTTGACCCAAAAAGTGAGGAGCAAAACTGCATTAAAGGACTGAAAGTAGGTCTTTAGACCCTGTGCTTCAGCTTTGGCTTCACTGGTGAGGTTACCTGTAGTGATAAAGGTATCTAATGCCTGGATCACACCAGGCAAATGTTTTGCTACTGGGCGCACTGCCTCTATCCGCGCACTCCATCGTGTGTCAGACAAGCTGTGCAGAGAACAACCCAAAACTCTTTGTAAGATTTCCCATCGGTGAGGGCTGCCACTGAATAGTTTGTACAGCTGATTGATGAAGCCAAAGAATGTCTATTTCTGGGCAGGCCCGGGCTGCATGGACACCAACTAGGTTTAATGTGTGAGATGCACATGGTGAGTATGTGGCCAAGGGATTTTTATTCAGTATGCGAGCTTGCACTCCTCTCACTTTCCCTGCCATGTTAGCCCCATTATCATAGCACTGACCCCTGCAATCAGCTATTTCTATCCCATGTTCACCTAGTGATTGTTCCACCATTGTGGCGATTTCCTCTCCTGTCTTTTTTGAGAAGTCCTTAAATTCAAGGAAACGTTCATTTATTTCCCACCCACCCTCAGGGGAAGTTTGACTGACATACCTCAGCAACAGTACATTTTGCTCCAAGTTTGACACATCTGGGGTTGCATCACACATTATGGAATAAAATGTTGTTTCTTGCCTTTCCCTCAAAATAGTGTTTAGGACACGCTGAGCACAAAGTTCAATAAATTCGTTTTGGCTGTCAGGTGAAAGGTAATGAGCTTGGAGTCTCTTTCCCTGTTGCCGGTGCTCTCTAATATTTTTCAAATGGTCATTTAGGATACTGTCATACTTTGCCAACAGCTCAATTATGCCAAGAAAATTCCCATTGTCTGGCTCATCCAGTGTATTTGTGCTGCCCCTGAATGGCAGATTCCTGAAGGCTAAGTACAGTGTTACATCCAGCAGTCGCTTCAGTAGTGCTTTGTTTTTTTCGATTTCTGTCTCCATCAATTTTTGTTGTTGGCTGTCAATTCCAGAAGTCTGTAGGACAGAATGTTGTAGATTCTTCCATTTCCAATAACAATGTTTGTGTGCACGGTTTCTTTCATGTTCTGGAAATCTCTCATAAAGCTTTCTGTATTTTATATTCGATATTTTCATCCCATCTGTGGAATTTAGTGCACTAGTTGACTTTTTCTCTACTTCAAAGGAGAACAGCAAGCATGGTAGGCAAAATAAGGCCTGTTGTGAGCTGCTATATACTATCCAGTCCCTATCTATTTTTTCCCTTCCATTGTGGGATGTCGAATAGGTCAAATAGTTTGGGAATTCCCTGCCCTCTGCATCTGCTGTCAATTCCTTTGCCCTCTCTGAGAAAGGCGTTCGTTTTGCCATCACATGTATGATGTTCACTCTATCAGAGTCGGTCATTCTAGTTGGCCATAATGCAGGATCGCTGAAATTAAGCATGTGATCAGTCTCTGATCCATCCTGCTCAGACTCTCCGACGGAGCAGCGGGCCCCTCCCGCATCACTGTGACTCTCTCTCTCTCTCTCTTCTCTCTCACCGGTAACCTGACTCTGTCCCTCCGCTCCAGGGCAACGGGCCCCTCCCGCATCACTGTGACTCTCTCTCTCTCTCTCTTCTCTCTCACCGGTAACCTGACTCTGTCCCTCCGCTGCGGGGCAGCGGGCCCCTCCCGCATCACTGTGACTCTCTCTCTCTCTCTCACCGGTAACCTGACTCTGTCCCTCCGCTGCGGGGCAGCGGGCCCCTCCCGCATCACTGTGACTCTCTCTCTCTCTCTCACCGGTAACCTGACTCTGTCCCTCCGCTGTGGGGCAGCGGGCCCCTCCCGCATTACTGTGACTCTCTCTCTCTCTCTCTTCTCTCTCACCGGTAACCTGACTCTGTCCCTCCGCTCCGAGGCAGCGGGACCCTCCCGCATCACTCTCTCTGTCACCTGACTGCCGCTGGATCTCTCTCCTCTCTGTCTCATCCTCTCTGACGAAGCTACCAAACTCAACTGTTTCTGTCAAAGATAACGTGTTGTGTCAGGCTTTTATACAAGCTAACGGACGTTAACATTAGAGCTGACCTGTTAAACGTTGGCTGCGCTGTTTCTTACCTTGCTCTACGTTGGCTTCACTAGTACCAGCTTCATCGTCACCACCTTTTTTTAAATATTTGTGAAGAAAATCTCTGAGGCCTTTATTTTCTTCTTCTCTTTTTCTCTTTTCTTTCCTTTTCTGAGCACCGGACTTGTGCTGATTGGACATTTTGAGCGTATTGATCAACTGACAAAATCGATGAATCAACTGACAAAATCAAACTTTTATCAGTGGCCAAACCATTTTTGTGTTGGGGGTGGGGGGGGTTCTTGGCCACTATTTCAAGGACAATTAGGAAGAAAACAAATAAAAAGCTTTTATGTAACTCAAATATTACATATTTTTTCCACAAATAGGCCTATTTAAAAATAATAATAACAATAATAATTCCATAATTTAATGAGGGCCCAGTTATGGCCCCCCCCCCTACCCTGGGCCCGGGACAACAGACCCGTTTGTCCCCCCCTATCGGCGGGCATGCATATAAACACAGGTTTGCTATCACAATAAGATTATTTGGAGTGATACACGGACCAACATGCTATGTTATCATTAGCTTCAACTCTTGTCACTGTAGTTGTGTAAAATCAACATGAACAGTTAACTCCTGCTAGTTTTTACTCTGTTGTGTTTTGTTACATAAACAGATTGATACATAGATTTACTTTATTGATCTAAATCAACACTAGAAATGTATGTCTGTATAAAACAATAACTCAATACAAAAATATAATTTTGAAAAACTGCATGTTAGATGTTTAATGTTTGTTTAACTCAGCTGAAAAAAATCGAGGCCTGGTGATTTCCAAAAAACAAACATTTGTTACAATCCAACTGTATATGAATGTTTTACATTACTGTAGCCATCACACTCTTCTCAGTTATCCAGTAACAATGGCATAAGACTAATAATGGGTCTGTATTTATTCTTTTTAAAGACATCCCAGACACAGACATGATATCAGCTCCAGAAACCTCCCTGCCTCTCATCCTGTAGCCCTGCTCCTCAGACCTGGACCCTGCTCTGCACTCCCCTGGCCTGGATTCTTCTCTAGATCTACTCAGCCTATTCCCCTCAATAAATGTCTTTTCCTTCAGTTGTGCCTCCTCTCTGTGTCACATGCTTCAACTAACAACCGAGTATCAAATTAAGACTATACACTTTACAAATATGTTTTGATAATACATAGGTTAAGTAATTTTACTCTGCAATGATAAATTGAAAAATATTATAAACTCGTGTTATTTTCCATATTTATTTTCAGCAAACAAGAAAAAAATAAGTTGAAACCTACAAAGTGAATAAGAAAAACTTATAAAATATAAATACAATAGAATAGAGTAACATTGTCTGGGTGACAGCAGCTTGGTATCAGTACTCTTCTGTCTCTAAGTGCTTCATGTTGGAGGGAATCTGCATCTCTGGCAGAAACACCAGGCTGGCTGAGGTGATGCTGTAGGTCTCCAGGTGATGAAGACAGGCTGAGGTGATGCTGTAGGTCTCCAGGTGATGAAGACAGGCTGAGGTGATGCTGTAGGTCTCCAGGTGACGAAGACAGGCTGAGGTGATGCTGTAGGTCTCCAGGTGATGAAGACAGGGTGAGGTGATGCTGTAGGTCTCCAGGTGATGAAGACAGGGTGAGGTGATGCTGTAGGTCTCCAGGTGATGAAGACAGTAGGTTGAACATCATGCTTGGGTCTCTCATCACAGTGCTGCAGTTGATGAGACTGCTCAAGGTCCAGGTCCTGAATTATCTCCTGAAATGAGAAAATTGTAAAATTACATTAGTGTTCATAAGTCAGATTTTATTATGACCAGATGCAGTTTTCACATTAGGCTATAAGTAGAGCCAGTGTCAGTTAGAGGTAGTGCTGTTACACTGATGTACTGGAGTACACTGGAGTATTTATGGAGGGAATTTATGAAACAATACAAGCAAGCAAAGCAACATACTTCCTCAGCTGTAAGTCTGTGAGCCTGCAGTGTGTGCTCACCTGTAGCTCTCCTGGTTTCAGGTTCATTGAACTGGTTGACCTCTGACCTCTACCTCTTCCTAGTAGTGTTAGCAACATCATTTATACATAGGCTGAGCTACTCCTCTGCTTTGACTTTGGCTTTAATCATATTTGGTGTTAAATACTGCCAGGCTTATTACCACATTAACTACTAAGACACATGCTACTGTACTATCAGAGACATAAATGCTGCTTCCCAAGCTAACTTACCGTCCCGCCAATACTATCCAGCTGCAGCAGACACTCCGCCATGTTGGTCAGCTTGTGCAGTGGTTACTTCCGTTACTAAGATAATACACGTCCATGAACTTCGGAGGCCTGTACTACGAAGCTGGATTACAACTTCAGGGTTAACCCTGGGTTTTCCGTACTACGAAGCTGGTTCACTTCTTACCGGGGTAAATCACCATGGTAACTTATACTGAACGGCTAACCTGCTCCGGAGCAGGTTATGTTCTGGATAAGAGATCAATGAGTATGAAAGCACCACCTCCTGACCAATCAGTTCTCTTAGAAAATGACCTGCCCATTCTTAAAAGATCCTGTCAACATTGGTGCGTGGATCGTGAGAGGAGCGCTTAGGAGAGAAAGAGTTTTTAGTGATAGATGCAATTTTTTAATTGACCAAAATATATATTTAAAAAATAAGTCGGCGATCGGAGTCGGCAATTTCCTGCCAGCATTCCTTCCTGGCTTTTGCTGCAGCAACAGTGTTGCTTTTGGCCTGGATGATGTGTTTGAATTCTTCATATTGTTGAAGAATAATTGTCTGCTCCTCCATGGTAAAGGCTGCTCTGCAGGGTTTCTCCATGTTTGTGATTGGTCAGACGCTGCAAACACCTCCCCTTTATGTGAGCGCGCAGAGATCCAGATTGGAAAACCCCGGGTTGATTTACCGAGTTGATAACCAGCTTCGTAGTACCGCTTATCCTAGACTGCGAATATCTGGATAAATCAACCCAGGTAACGGAGAGATATCCCGGGTATGTTAATCCAGTTTTGTAGTACAGGCCTCGGCTCCCCAAATCTCTGTTTTTCTTTGTTTACATGCAAACGTGCAAACAGAGTTTTAAAAAAATCTCCACTCTGGCCGGAGTTTTTAAAAAGCAACGTTTTCAGGGGCGAATTCTCCGTTTGCGTCTAGGAGGGTGCAAATGATGGTTAATGTCTCCGTTTTTAAAAATAACCGGGTACGTATAAACGGGGCCACAGATACAGACTGAACACTATCTGAAATGTTTTTGCTGACCTCCAGTGGTTTAAAATCTCACCTTATCACTGGTGGTACTGCAGGCACAGTTTGGTTACAGGTGCAACAGAGCATATTTCTGACCACACTTCATCATCACTCACCCGTCAGTGGTGCTGGGGTGAAACGGGCTTAAACATTCAGCTATAAGAGGACTGCTGTCAGGTTTCTCTTGTCTTCTGCTGTTTGAGGATCGATGTAGAACTCCTAACACATAGAATTCAATTGAATGGTGAATTTGGGTGCTCCTTGTTTTTTATGGTACTCTATGATTTTGTGTTTGATGTTTTTGAATAGTGAGTGTTTGTATGACGATCCATGTAACAGACACTGTGTGGTACATGCTTCTGGTCTACGACAGTGTTTCAGCTTCATTAACGCTACTCATCACATTCCAAACATGTTCATCTCAGTTGATTTTATAACTCATGTTATTTAACACTATTGACTAGATAAAAGTGGACATTTAATTCAGTGAGTTTTCAAACAATCCCTTTATTTAGTAGGTTTAGTCATTGAATGAATGTTTCAACCTTCTGATACTTTTGATCTTTTTATTCTTTCTTCTTCTTCTCCTTCTCTGCTCACTTGCTAACTAGTTTTCCTGCACTTATCAAATCTCATATTTTTCACACATTTTTGAGTAGCTGAGCCACTCCACAATCTTTCCTTGTAGTCCATGACAACTGTAGAAGCCCCCTCCAGAGCAGAAGTACTCCACTGAGTGCCTTGTGTTTGTGTATTTTTCTCATTTCCTTGCATTGACAGCTTTTTTTTTCTCTCTCTCTCTCTCTATTATCACTGACAAGTTTGGGAAACCTTTTTCCACTGTGTCTCATGGATTCCTGAAGTACTGATCTATGTCATGTACTTGTCCAAGAACACACTGAATAATAAATAAAAAATCCATAAAATGTTTCAAAGCATTTCTGTCATAAATCCATGTGATGTAGAGCAGAGGTTCCAACCCACTCTGAGAACCGAGGAAGAAAAATAAACTAGCACAGAAATATGTGTTATGCCACCAATGACCAAAATAAATATTCTGTTTATCCTCTGAGGCTTGCTTTTAGGAAATGAAATCAAGTGGTGATGGAATGAGACGCAGAGTAGCATTCAATGGTGCTTTCAGTTTGTTCCATCACTTTGATTTTGTAAGAAGACCCCGACTCATATAAATAGGTGGTGGTGGTGTAATGCAACAGATAATTCATTGCCCATTTGGACAGAGAGGAATATTTACTGGCAGCCAAAATCCAGAATGAAGCAAGGTCAGCTTGTGTGAGTTGAAGCTTCAGGCTGCTGTCTGCGGATATTTCCATCAGTTCAGTTTCCAACACAATGGACAGAACCATGTCTTCTGAAGCAGGATCCACAGAGAAAGAGTCCAAACAAGGTTTCCATGTAGTGTTGTGTCGTTCGCGAACGTGTCGTTCGAACGAACAAATCTTTTGAGTGAACGAAATGAACTGAATCACTTCATGAACTGATTCGTTCCTCAGTTCAGTTCAGTTGAGCTCAGCCGCGAGCATGGCTGCCGGTCGGGAGTGGAACTGCCGCGACTCACTCACTCGTTCACTGCGAACGAATCACTCAGTGAACGACAACACTTTGACTGACTCTGAGTGATTCTGTTTCCCCTTCGCGGGGACACGCTTTCATGCCAATAGCATCAATTTCTCCAAGCTAAGTAACGGGTAACGAAAACAAACACACACACACGCCCCCATCCCCATTATCGTAATGGACTTAGGCACACATAAAGTAATGAGAGGAGAGGAGACAGAAGAGTGAATGACTGACACAGCGCCACTTTCAGCACAGTACGTGAACGAGATTCATGTCCTCAGCATGTCGTTCAATGATTCGTTCAATGATTCGTTCGCGAACGTGATTCGCCGTCATTCAGTTCATGATTCAGCCCACTTTCAGCACAGTACGTGAACGAGATTCACGTCCTCAGCATGTCGTTCAATGAATCGTTCGCGAACTGCTGAAAGTGGCGCTGTGTCAGTCACTCACTGACTCAGGGCACTGAGGGCTGAGGAGTTGATTCACGTTCAGTACATGTACTGCTAACATTAGCGCTGTGTTGCTAACATCAGTGTAGCATCATGTTATGTTATTTTACTGTGCACAGAGGACACTTTCACTGTGTAATATTTTTAGTGCATGTATAAGCAGCGCTGCGTCTCCCGCGAATGATTGTATAATATAGTCCTTAACGCACCGTCCCTCAGTAAGTGAACGTGAACCTCAGGGCTGAATCATGAACTGAATGACGGATTATTTGGCTGTTTATCAGTTCAGGGAGTTGGAGAGCACTGAACGATTCGGTCAACGAATCTTTTGAACGAATCATTTTAATGAACGGATTCTAAAGATTCAGTACAGTAAAAAGAACTGCCGTTCCCATCACTATTTCCATGTCGTGGGTCCTCTGGGAAGTAGTCTACAAACTTTCATGACAATTGAGGCAAATGCTGAGTCATAGACTGTAAATGGTCATAAACATCAGTGACTGCCAGTTTGAATACTCAAGCTTATCAAGTTGACTGTGAGAGTGGAGCTGACCCTGGTGCTCGCTGCTAGCTTGGTGAGCATGATGCATTTACAGTCTATAGTTAACTTTGATAATACTATTGCTAAGTTTAGCTAAAATCATTAAAACTACCTGTAATTACCAGAACCAAGTGCTGAATCAGACTTTTTTAGGCAGCCAAAATGTTAGAATTAACTGTCATGAACAGACTTCCTTTTGCGACCAGTGAAGGCGCCCCCTGCTGGATATTAAAAAGCATGCAGGTTTAAGGCATTTTGCATTGGCTTCAGTTTTCTGACTGAGAGCCTCACTGCTGGTTATAGCACTGTATATACACTGACATGAGGAGAGACTTCCAGAGTTTCACTTAGGAGTAAAAACATGTCAAATCATCTCTCCTTGACACATCTGTTTACAAAGAATACGTTTTTTTTGTCAATTTGTCTGAGGTTATAAACACTGTGCTGTTTCTGTCTTGCATTGATACAGTGAGCTGATTTAACTGGACAAATGTATCTGACAAGTCAGCCAGTTTTGCACAGAAATGACCGTAAAATCATAAAATGCTCAGCAAAGAAGGGAGTGCTGCTCTTCAAAAATTGTGTGCACTTCTTTTCTCACTTTAAAAAGACTATAAAGCACACATCCTCCTGAAAGCCACCTTACAAAAAGATGGCAATGATCTGCATCAAGTCTTCACACACAGCAGCAAAACACCTTGAGCTGAGGACATTTTTTCACATCTGCTTAGTCTAGACTTTCCCTGTGTGAGAAACAATGTGTCTACTTGGCGCTTATCTATTTTTCCTATTTATTATCCAAATTTGCAGTAGTAAATCAATCATTTTAGTATCTTTCTATTTATAAAGATATGACTTAGTGTCTTCTTGTTTTAACTTACAATGTTTTATCTTTATCACTCTTAACTTTTCATCCTTTTCTGGCAGAAAGGAGTTTACTACTTTGACTCATGTTAATACTCTGATATGAAATTTGCAGCATGAAACATTTCAGAAACACTGCTGAAGTGCTAGTTTGTAAATAATTATTGCAGTCTAACATGTAGTACACACAAGGTCCTTCAGACTCTGTGAATATCAAAGCAGGATAAAGAGGCGCAGACTGGAGAACCAGTGATGAGCTGAAGATTGTCCCTGAGGAGTGAAGCAAACATTTAGAACCATCTCTCACATCACTGCTGTGACATTGGAAAGATGGAAAAATGAAAAAAAAAACAAAAAAAAAAACACTATGAGACTGAGAATGACAGCAGAAGTATTTTTCCACTTGGCCAAGCCAACAGCACAGTGTCACATCTGTTCTCTCTCTCTGTTGTGCAGAAAATCTGCCACTGCTGACATGGAGGTTTTGAGCAAATGAAAGCTTGAGATCATAAGTGACATTTTCACAGAAAGCAAACAGAGTTGAAGCACTGATGAATATTTACAGGGGCAGAGGTAACCTGAACGTGTCTCTGGAGTTATACGGTTAACTCACAGGAGTTAGACTAGTCAGCATGGAGAGGCTCATTTTGGAACAGGTTGGAACTGGGCAGCTCCCACTGGTCTCTGTGGCTGTACTGGGCAATGCATGAATACATACTGCATGTGTACAAGAATGCGTTACACAAGGGAGAGCAAAGTGCTGCCTGATGTGTTATTTGAGGAGGGCCATGCTTGGTCTCTGTGAAAGGTTAAACATGCTGCTTCTGTATGTTACATGCTGAGCTGTAGTGTAGCATTAAAGCTGCTCACGTTCAGTCTTCGTCATGAAAACGTGCAGTAACTACCAGAATACGAACATAAATCATACAGCAGTGGTGCTCAAACTTTTTTTCAGTGTTCACTAAACTTTAAAGACCTTCTTAAAACCACTTAGAATGCTATTTTATACATTTTCAATCACATGAGTCAAAGAAGGACTGAAAACCACATTGGAAAACCAGTAGAAAATAAAGCCCATGATTATGATTTTATTAACGTATCAGGGGAGGCTGGGGCTCAGAAGGTAGATCAGTTGTCCAGTAATTGGAAGACTGGTGGTTCGATTCCCAGCTCCTCCAGTCCACATGTATATGTGTCCTTGGACAAGATACTTCATTTGGCTTTTGTCTAAATTATATTTATAGATTTTATTGTATTCTATATTGTATTTATTTATTTTAAAGTCTGTGTAAAGTAAGAATAAATATGTTTTCTGAGTTTGACATACCACAGAAAATGAATGATTAAAAAAATCGCCAAATATATGAAATTAGGCTTCAAAGTTGTGTAAAAATCAGCCTCTTTCTCTGCTCCCAAACGCTGTGGGAGTACATGCCGAATTCGCTGAAACCCCGCCCCCTACCAAGTGTCATTCCTGTCAATCAAAATCACCACCTCTACCTGAAACATGGACGATATAGCTCTTTCTGCCATTAGCTCACCTGCTAGCTCGGAGGCTAACTCGGCGGCTAACTCAGCTATTTGGCTAACTGTACACTGTATTGGTTAGTGTTAGATGTAGTAACAATAACTGGCCACTAGGCAGGTTAACCACTAAGGAGAGCAGACTCTCCATCTTATATAGTAGGGGAGGGACCAAGGGTACACCACTACGTCACGGAGTAGCCCTTTTTTGCCCCAAATGAGCGAGTGAGAAACAGTTTAAGGCTCTATCTCCACAATTACTGCATAGTTATCAGCCTTTTCACATGTTTTCTGTAACCATTTTCTAACATGTATAATATGTTTAGAAGTAAATCAATGAATTGACTGTACACAGACTTTAACTGATTAGTCGATTCGTTTATTTAGTCGATTTATTGTATCCATCCATCCATCCATCCATCCTCTTCCGCTTATCCGGGGTCGGGTCGTGGGGGCAGCAGCCTAAGCAGGGAAGCCCAGACTTCCCTCTCCCCAGCCACTTCGTCCAGCTCTTCCCGGGGGATCCTGAGGCGTTCCCAGGCCAGCCGAGAGACATAGTCTCTCCAGACTCTCTCTTCACCACGACGGATCTGTGCAGAGTCCGCATTACTGCAGACGCCGCACCAATCCGCTATGGGGTGCCGTTTGTAAAGCAGCTCACGCTGAAAATAACAGCAACATTTTGTCACATTTAGCTTCAAACAATGTTTAAAAAACTGGTGTGAATTTTTGAGAGTCACTTTTTTGCACATTTACAAAAATATTTGTCAACTTAGAGATATTTTAAATATTTAAATCCAAATGTTAAATGTTAAATGTTAAATCTAAATCTAAATGTTAAATAAAAAATCTAAATGTTAAATCTAAATCTAAATGTTAAATATAAATCTAAATGTTAAATATAAATCTAAATGTTAAATGTAAATGTAAATCTAAATGTTAAATCTAAATGTTAAATCTAAATCTAAATGTTAAATCTAAATCTAAATGTTAAATCTAAATGTTTCGAGTGAAACTAAATATTTAGCTAATATTCAAATTCAAATGCTGGTAACAGGAAGTACCAAAATAAAAGCTCGAGGAGGTCAGAGTGTGTTTATAGTGGCAAATAATAAATAAATAAACCCCATCTTATCCGGGGAAATGGACTCTTGGACATGGATTATCGTGATAATAACTACCTAAAATAAGAAACACGGTTGGAGAAACTTTATTTGAAGAGTACTGTGAGTTTTTAGTGTCACTTTTATGAAGGGTGCCGGACTTATGACCTGTAGCCACTACAGTCAGCCACAAGGGGGCTCACTATGACTGAGCTGTCATCCTACACACTCGGTCCTCCACCCGGTGCACTGTACTGTCGGCCATGGTCGCGCCGCAAACATGACTGAATCCCCCTTGTGGCTGACTGTAGTGGCTACAGGTCATAAGTCCGGCACTCTTCATAAAAGTGACACTAAAAACTCACAGTACTCTTCAAATAAAGTTTCTCCAACCGTGTTTGTCATTTTAGGTAGTTATTATCACGATAATCCATGTCCAAGAGTCCATTTCCCCGGATAAGATGGGGTTTATTCGTTATTTGCCACTATAAACACACTCTGACCTCCTCAAGCTTTTATTTTGGTACTTCCTGTTACCGGCATTTGAATTTGAATATTAGCTAAATATTTAGTTTCACTCGAAACATTTAGATTTAACATTTAGATTTAGATTTAGATTTAACATTTAGATTTATATTTAACATTTAGATTTAACATTTAGATTTAGATTTAACATTTAGATTTAGATTTAACATTTAGATTTATATTGAACATTTAGATTTAGATTTAACATTTATATTTAGATTTACATTTAACATTTAGATTTATATTTAACATTTAGATTTATATTGAACATTTAGATTTAGATTTAACATTTATATTTATATTTACATTTAACATTTAGATTTATATTTAACATTTAGATTTATATTTAACATTTAGATTTAGATTTAGCATTTAAATTTAACATTTGGATTTAAATATTTAAAATATCTCTAAGTTGACAAATATTTTTGTAAATGTGCAAAAAAGTGACTCTCAAAAATTCACACCAGTTTTTTAAACATTGTTTGAAGCTAAATGTGACAAAATGTTGCTTTTATTTTCAGCGTGAGCTGCTTTACAAACGGCACCCCATAATCCGCCTGTCGATCTCCCGCTATTTATTGTATAATTTTAGATATTTATATTAACATGTCCTTGTATTAATGTAAACTTTTTAATTGTGGTTTGAATTTATTTTTATGAAGTTGTCATGTTTTATGTGTGTGTGTTTGGCTTTTGGTTTAACTTCCTCTTTGTTCATGCTTCCCTTTATAATGTAAATCACTTTATGCTACATTTTACTGTTATATTACAGTCTATTTAATATTTTCCATTCTGTCAGTAGGCTACTCCCCAGCTGTATATGACAATTTCAAGTAATATAATTAATCAGCTACTGTGACCTGGACTCAGATAAGTGTCAGAGATTAACTAGTAGTAGGTAGAAAATGATGATGAGCATGAGCAGATAAGCATTCTAGCTAGCTAACTAGTGACAGTGTTTGCTGCAGGTTTGATGGTGCTCACTGAAAAATGAGTTGCACTGTTGCACCAGTCTCATCTGTAGTTTATAGATTTGTATCCCAGCAGCCAGTAGACAAAAACAATATTCAACATATTTGTGAGTAATATTGAAGGATTTTTGAAAAAAAAGCATGCTACACACATCCAGACCACAGCATGACACACAAAGCATTGCATGGAAGAAAGCATCATTTATTGTCCCCTGAGAATCTGATTCATTCAACTTTCGACCCACAGCATATTTTCCTATACAATGCTTCCACAAACCAGTATGAAGATAGATAGATTCCTTTATTGTCATTGTATAAAATACAACGAAATTCAAAACCCAAGGCAGAGAATGGAGCTCAATTAAAAAGTAATAAATAATAAAATAATAGCGCAAGATAAAATAAATACTACACATGCAACCATACACATACATACTCAGTCATACAAGGTGAACTCAGTCATACAAAAGTGCCAACATATTTCATATTCACAGTAATATTGCACTAGTTGATTTATTGCACTTTGGTGTTTGTGAGGTATACAGTATGTGTTGTTAGGTATGAGTTTGGGTTTGTAAGCTTGTGTTCAATGTGGTGATGGCTTTGGAATAAAAGCTGTACCATAACACAAAGTTGCCATTAGCTTTATGCACAGAGAAGTGACTGAGCACCAATCATGTGTCTAATGCTTGTACCCCAAATAATGTTCATGTTCAGCAGGACAAAAGTTGTTTTAAAAAAACATCTAAGCTTTGTGGAATTCTATAAGCTCCACATTGTTCCATAGAGGTGTTCCAGTTGGCTCTACTTGATGATTATTAGTGTTTGAATATTTGCATTTGCATGTTTAATGTTCTTCTAATTCTTCCAATTTGCATAATGGCCCTTTGCAATCCATCTGAAGTCACTTACAGGCAAGGGAGCAAATGGCTCGCTGAACTGCAGAGTTTCGCTGCATAATTTTCCCATTCCCGCTGATGGCCTTGGTTGGCATCCATTGTAATAGGCCGTCTGATTAGTGATTAAAATGCTTACCGGTACATGGGAAAATAGATCCAGGCAATGGGCCACCTCTGAAGCCTGGAGCATACAGCTGGCTTCACATAGACAAATGGCTCACTGCTGATGTCTTTTTAACCATGTACTTAGCTGGTAAAACGCTGACTGCTGAGAAGGCAGCGAGAAGGAGGTTTACTGATGCATGAAATCATACAAGCCAATAAGATTATAGCTTTTTTATTATTATTTGTCACAGATCAGTGAATTTACAATTACACAACAATGTTAGAATCGAGTTGTCAGTGTTGAAATTCTGTTTAAAATGAAGGCAGTATTAGTTTGTCCAGTTCATTACTTTATGCTGCTTTATAGAACATCTAGACTTCTAATTCTACAGGACTTTTTCCCCCTTTCCTTCTGTCATTCATTCATTCATTAACTGATGTTAATCTGTATAATGAGATTTGTCATACAGCTGACTAATTAAAACAACAGTGATGAGGATAAGTACTTGGTCTGTAGCTCCACATGCAGCTCTGAGGTAGACTGCTCATGGTGGTCAAGTTTCATCACTAACCAGTTCCATCACAGTCACTCAGGACATGTATATGTAACACTAGAAACCAAGTCAATGAGAGAAACCAGGTGATGGAATAACATATAGCATGTACTGTCATGCTGGTCACTTACAGCAGGTCAGTAATTAGATTTCTCTCCTACCCCCAACCTTATTTTGGAATTATTACTTTATTTAACTGAAGTATTGATACTTAACATCAGCTGAAATGATCTGTAATCAGTCTGTATGAAGCTACAGTACAGTCAGTAGGTGGTTAGCTTAGCTTAGCATAAAGGCTGGAAGCAGGTGCTTTGCATTCCACGCCTGCCTTAGACGTTCAGTATTTCCAGCACATAAAACCACAACTAGTCACTCCCTGTTTCCAGTTATTATTATGTTAAGCTAATTGCCCACTGGAACTAGCTTCATATTTAGTTTACATATGAGATTGGTATCGATCTTCTCACTCTCACTCTCAGCAAATAAGTAGTTCCCAAAATGCTCAAGAAATGGTTTCATTACAATCTGATGGATGACACCATGTGAAAACACAAACTGACATCACATTAAGCAGCAGACAAAATAGCACAATCACTGTGTGTTTCAAATTCTATTCAAGTACAATCAATCAGCAGTTCTTGGTGGTATGTTGACGTCCGTCCTGGCTCTACAAAGCTGATTTGGGCTTGGCCTGGAAGCGTCTAATACGGAAAGGTGAAAGGTCATAGGACGGCACTTCTCCCAGGCTGAGCTCACACAGCAGCTTGCCAATGATTGGTCCAAACTTGAAGCCATGACCTAAAGAAGAGAATTCATTATAGTGAGTGAAGTATATGCAGGTCATCAATTTGTGTTATTTGAATAAAAGTCCTGATGTGAGTAAATCCATGCTCTGCACTTTATCTGACCTATCAACAAGTAAATACATAAACAGAGCTGTTGTGATGCCTGTCAGGAAGCATCTAGTCACCTTTAGTGAACCAGGACCAAATGTTAAATTAAGGGAGATTTGTGCTTTCTCTGTGTAATGGCTCAATGTGCACATAACAAGCCCAAGAGTGACATGAGAGAGCGTCTATTTTTGAAAATGCAGCAGCCTGAGTCTTCTTGTTGCTAAGGTCTGAGAGGCAAATTGTGAATGTCAACAGGGCTCGAGGAATGCAGCACACTGCCATCTGACAAAGGTCTCAGAGCTCCTGTGGTTTCTGCCTGGCTTTGAAGTCATAAAAGCTTGGCTCTGATAGTTTGGCCACGTGCATTTTCATCTCGCCAGAGAAGGAGAATGGAAAACCTCAATAGATGGCCAAGCCCACAGGGTGACTTTGTAGCCATGGCAACCCCCCAGTACTTGCTTTAAAGCACTTGTGTCAGGCTTTGATGACAAATGCACGTAGTGAAGGAGGGGGTGGAAGGCAACACAGTTTTTTTTCTGTATTATGGATAAGCTCTATGAACTTCTCCAATATGGTTCTGAGCTTCTTTACTGCTGTTACAGAGGAGAAGAAGAATGAGTACATACAGTACAAGAAATATGTATTAGTGCGGATAATTCATCAGAGCAAGTTGAGGCTCATTCTTTGTTTTTCCGAGTTGTGCAGTTCATGTCACCATTCAATTTGTAATTGTGACTGTTAAGTTCCAACATAACCGATTTGGTTCCGACTTAATAATACAGAGAGTGCCATAAAAGCAAACAAACATGGATGTCTAACCTTAAATCTGCTAGAGGCAAGGCAAATAAACACTACTTTAAAAGATATAATGCTAGGTTGACCATGGGAGCATCTTTTTTATGAGTTATGCTCGCTGCATGGCTCGAGGCATGGCAGTGTCAGTTGACCACTGAGCACTTTGGCCCAGACTGAAACATTTCAGCTTCTGTTTGGACACTCATGGTGACCAGGGGATGAATACCATTCACTTTTGCTCTAAGTGGAATATCTTCATAATTACTACAGTGGTAGCATTTCAATGTGTCCACCTTTCTACTGTTGAAGCATGCTGTGTCCTCCAGCCTCCAAAGTCCAAAGATCCAACATGATGTTCTCTGTTCTGCCACCAGGAGTCACAAATGCCCTCCTACTCTATTTGGACACAATCATTTCTTGAATTCTCTGTCTCGGCTTCATTTTCCAGCCACTTGTATGATAATACAAGTGGCAACCTATGGGGCTGGAAAATGAAGCCAATTCGTAAAGTGCCAAAACATGCAGTTCCTTGAATGTCCACTTGAGACTGGCTCCACAAGTGAGACACTCCCCTTAGACCCCCATGTTTCTGTTGTAGCATGTTTACAGCCCGCTACATAAACAGGTTTTGCTATCTATAGGTACTTTCCCTGTTCATGACAACTATATGAAGGCGATTCTTTTCTTTTTAATATAACACCCATTTAAACTGCACAATTAAGGGTGTGGCTGCTTTGAGTGGCAGGTGGGTGCTGTCACAGGCAAGTAACATAACCATGGCGTAACACTTAGATTCAGTAGTATAGGCAAAGCTGTAGCCATCAGCTTTCAGTCTGCTTACAGTTCATGAAAGTTAATTCTAACATTTTGGTTAAAAAAGTCTTGTTTTATTTTAAAGATTTTAAGGCTGTGTTTTAATGGTGAAAATGAACATTATCATTGTAGACTATGTGAACCAAGCCAGCAGCTAGCACAAGGGTAAGCTTCACCATCTTGTCCAAATATGGTAATTTCTGGCTCCAAAAATCCAATATGGAGCTGGGCTTTGAAGCCAGTTTGACATAGCAGCCAAACCATGTAATTACAATGTAAAGTGATGAACACTGGCTCACAAAAACGTTTTACCATAGACTAACATTGTGAAAGAGATGTCTGTAACTCAACGGATATTTTTTTGATTATCACAACCCTGTAAAAAGATTTATTTCAATATTAGAATTTGATCCATTTGGTCCGATTCCATTTCTAAAGTCTAGTAAAGCCACATAATTGAATTGTTTTCTCCCCATTCAAGTTAGCCTGATAGCTAAACCAGCAAAAGTCTCAATGTGGCCCATAGAGAGTGCATAGTATGTTTTTATATGGGTAATTTCTTTAAAACAGGAAGTAGCTTTTTTAGCCTTGTGCCACTGAGCAACTGTCACAAGAATGAACAGGACACAGTTCTCTTTCTACATCCATGCATCAACATGGGTAACATTATGGTGGCTGCGTCCATTAATGTTTTACAGTCTATGATGTATCACACTGGGGCTGCTTTGGATAACTAATAATAATCCGTTACACAGGGTTGCAGGTGTTTAGTCAAAGATCTATTAGGACAGGTTAACAGAGTGCCATAAAATTGGGGGTTAGGGTTAGGGTAATAAAACATGATGTAAACTTAAGTCTCTGTGATGACTCATTTTAAGTGTTGATATATATCACAGCTGCTGTCATTAAACTGAATGGTAAAATGATGTCACAGTTAATAGGCTATAGATTTGTTAAGCAGACAGCTTACAATTGTCTGACAACAGAAACACAGACATGTAGATGAGATAAACTAGATCATTCATAGATCATGTTTATTAGAAGAGGGAAGACTTAGAGGTTTAGCGGCAGAGAGCAGAAAACCTTCAGTTATCTAACATTTTATTTGCCATAACTCATTTCACCCAGCTGTCTGTTTATGATGATGTTATCAGACGATGTTGGTCGATGTTGATTATTAAATGATTTGATCCGCTACTGCATTCTTTTATTTCAGCTTTTCCTTTGAAACATGTAAAGTAAACATTGTAATTAAAAGATGGTTCATACAGTAGGTAGAAGTTTTGAGACTCAGAATAGAAGCAGATCTTTAAAGGTCTAATTACTAATGATATCATGTTTTCTGTGATTCTCTGGGAATGATTCAGTTATAGTATACATATTAGACTACAACACCAGACTGAATTTATGTTTTTATTTGGAATCCATGAGACAACAACAAAACTTTTCTGAATGAACACTAGTTTCCAAAGTCAAGGATGAAGGGGGAAAACTTAGTGGCCCCTCCTATAGCGTCCCATCACATTTCAGTCTTGCTCACTAGATGTACTTTGCTCAGTGTTGACTCACTGTGAACTTTCCTGACTCCATTACAACTAAGAAAACTCCATCTGCTGAGGAAGGTCATGTGATGCACTTAAAAGCTCCAGAAGCAGCTACATAAAATGGAGCTTGAGTTAAGATTTTTTTTTCTAAACCACAACACCAATTTTGTAACCTATTATCCTCCTTTCCTCTTATAGCTTCTGTATTAGAAAGCAGTCAGATAAATCTAGAAATGCACAAAAGGAACTCCTCTTTCATTTTTCTCTACAGTGAAGTCACTGGACATGTGATGTGGAGATCAATATATTTGGGGTCAAAGTTCAATCAAGTTGCCTTGTACAACTGTGAATTGCAGCTCATGCAGGAATGCAGTATTGCGTATCCTGTACCAGTCCTTCTATATCATCTCTCCTATGTATCACTTCTGTATTTGGCGTAAAAGCAGGGTTAAACAAATACTTTTAGCACATCTAAAATACCATTGTTAAGGCTCTAACAATGAGGTTTGGCTGCAGCTAAATCATTAGCGTGTTCAGTTATTCAACATACGTATCTGAATTGTTATCCCAGTATGTTCACACTGCACTGAAAGCGGAGGATGCAGAGCAGGATATTAATTACAGATATAATTAGGTAAAGGACATGACTGCAGCAGAAGATGGAAAATAGCCAGGAGACACTGTAAGGAAACTGTAAGGAGAGGAGAGGTGGGGCACAGTCGGCCTTCTGGGTGCTTCCGCCATGTTAATTATAGAAGAACATGAATGTAGACCCAAATCACAGACACTTTCACCTTTCTACAATGGACAAGAAGAGCTCATTAAAAGTTAAAGATCTGTGTCTTTAGAATTTGTGGAAGGTTTGGTTTGGCTAGCTAGACAGCTCTCAATAGTGTGAGCATATTTCATACTGAGAGTGTCATTTCTAATGTTTTTTTTTAAAAATTCCGTTAAGCCATTGTCTTGATTTGATGTCATCAGCAATGAAGACTCACAAGACACTGTTGATGGTGAGGAACATCTTAAAAGCAGACGGAAACAGCTAAACATTATTTTAAAACTAGGATAAATTAGCTAGAAAAAACACATTAGAGTTAGATACCATGGCTTGATCTGACCTCTGACTGGCTGAAGTATATACAGTGGAGCTGGTAGCTAATCATTAACCAAAGAAGTGGCTGCTAAGGGCCCGGGGCCTCCCAAACAAACAAGTTACTGATGTCCAATACAAAATACAAATAAAAAATTTGATTAGATTTGTTCTGTAAAATGCACTCTTACTTAAACAGCATGTGTTTATTGTACAATCTGAAATCTGACTCTGGATGGTAGCAAAAACAAAAGCTGCCAAGACACTTCTTGCCTATATTTGGAAGGGTTGAGTTTTACTTACTTTATTTAAACTGTAGCTGACTGATCTCTGGGAGAAACCAAATAATGGGATACATAGCTGAAATGATCTGTGTGCTGGTTTGTTATGGATATAGGCTTCATATTTATGTATGATTTTGTATGATGTTTTGTGGTTAGTATATGACACCATACTGGAAGTCTTCTCTTGATCAAGAGTGGGGCTGAACCCAAATAACATTCAGATGAAATGACTCTGAAGCATAATATGACCACCCCTGACTGTCCTCAGGTCCTTTTCAGATTGGGTCTCTGTGGATGACAACATATTGGGGCAGTCCATTAGGACAGGCACCAAAGGAGCTGAAGTTTGCTTACTCAGTTTCCCATCGAATCAACTGCAATGCCCTCTCTTAACACGTGGCAAGCTCCAAGGAAATGAAAAGACCCTAAAGCTTATTTCTCTTCACTCCAAATTAAGGACAAGCACCGGAGGGCCTGGAGATCGCAGTTGATTCGAAAAATGTGCTTTTCTGGTTCCACTCTAGCTGCAATCCAAACTCAGGACATGTACCGGAGGGCAAGGAGGCAGATCTCATTACAACTTACAGGGGAACCACAAGCATGGAATTTCCTGAGAATATTCTCTGGAGGGGGCGTCAATAATATCACCAACCTATATCAAATTACCTGATCTAACAGACACAACCATTAGTAGTTGCTTAAAATACATATTAATGAATGACTTTTAGGCCCTCCACTGATTGTTCTACTGTTGTTGTCTAATGGTACAATTATGGAGATTGAAAAAAAGTGCTTTTGTGTTATCACACCAGCTTAATGACATTGCCATTTGTATAAAGCTCCTTTTTCTGCACTGCAAACCTAACACAAGCACAGGGGGTCTGATATTATTGCAGTTGATCCAAAAAGTGTCCTTAGTGTAATTAGGAGTTTCTTAGAAATTCCTCTTATTCAAATGCAGCACAGCCTAGAGCCACAGCAAGAAATTGGTGCTTAAAAGAAGATCAGCTGATCACACAGCCTGTCAGCAAAGCAAACAAGACCACAGGAGCTCACAGTACAAATCAATTTGGAAGTTATTTTGAGGTGAGTCATTTTCCCCCGCTGCACTGCTACACCCTACCTGCCAAATCCTACTTTTAACCCCCGCTTAGAACAAACAGCAGAGGGCCTGGAGCGTGTTACACATATACTGCTGATACACTGCTTGCTAATAGCTACTTCTGTTTTTTTTAATCATTTTTATCTCTAGTATTTGCTTAGAATTTTCTACATGCGTGTGAGTTTCAGCAGACTCATACCAACTGTTACTGTTTTTCTATTCAGTCTTAGATATGTGCTATTGACTGATTAGGTCATCAGCTCTATGATATCTGATACAGCTGTGGTGAAGTCCACGGACAGCTGATTTTTACCAGACCTCTTTTCATTTTCTGCCTTGTTATCATCATCTGACTTTTCCTCCTTTTGGCAGTGTTTCCAGAACATTTCTGTCCTTCAAAGAAAAGCTCGTCCCTATACCAAAAGTATAGTAACATTAACCTCTGGACTGTTGGATCTGTGCTTGCTTCCTTTCTCTTCTAGATTCATCTTGACTGTCTGCTCACAGGCTTTTCTCTCCATTGCTTTGCTGGTGATATTCTATTCAATGTGTGTTGGTGATCACAGTCTGGCCTTATGTATATATTCAACAAGGATTCAGGATCCAACTCAGCTCTTTCTTATTCCCTCCAACAAACATTTTTGTTATCCTTTACTTAATTTTACTCATTTAAATTGAATTTAAATATGTTATTTGTATAGTGCCTTGTTCCTTTTATATGTACTCTTAATGTCTTCTGTGTAAAGAACTTTGAATTGTCTTGTTGTTGAAGGTGCAATTCTAACTCTTTATTAATGACTTATAACTATTTATAACTATAGATGTTTCACACTTTCTGATCATCAGTCCTGTAGTTTAAATGAAAATGAATCATTAGTAAAGAGTTAAATGTCTGATAAGTGATCAAGTCTTAACAGTTATTAAAGAGTTAGGGTTCCACATTTTTTACTAAGTCATCAGGTCTGTGTTATATGTAAAAAGTATTTAATTAAAATAAAGTCTGCACTTACAAATATATTAATACATTGTTAATAAATGGCTTTCCTTCTGGAGGCCTCCAGTCCTTCAGAGGGTGAGAGATTGAACAGTTCATTGCTGGTGTTTTTTTTTTTTTTTTAATAATTTTCCTAATAAAATGAAGCAAATGTTATGAGGAAGGATTTTTAATAAACTGACATCCCAAAGAATATACTTTTTAATGGCTTAAAATAGATTAATAAAGCATGAATTCATTATTTTATTAACTATGAATTAAGTCAGTAATTAATGTTAATGTTATAAATGGTTCCTTATCAGAAAGAGCTAAATGATTTAACCTAAAATTAACTTTGCTATCCCTTTAAAGACCTACGGCAGCTATATTAGTTTACAACAAGGGGTTTTCATTGGAGGAGAGTTAAATGGTGAAGCAGAAACTCAAGCCTGTTTTTCTTCTTTTAATTTGTTCTAGAATAAAATTAATTTATAAACACTGTTGAGGATTGCATCTTGAGGGCAGAGTAAGTAAGGGCTAATAGAGCAGGCTTATTTTAATTATCATCTT
Organism: Scomber colias; assembly: GCA_021039105.1. Classification (NCBI taxonomy): domain Eukaryota; kingdom Metazoa; phylum Chordata; class Actinopteri; order Scombriformes; family Scombridae; genus Scomber; species Scomber colias. Next base: position 7,921 of record JAJDFG010001392.1, on the reverse strand, counting down.
AATATATGTTCTGTGTGGAACTTAGAGACTAGAGACAAACTTCATTGTTATCCACACAGGATAAACTGCAGCTGATTGATAGTACTGTTGTTGTTGCCTTGACAACATGGCATCAACACATCGTTTCTGCTCCACTGCCATGGATTGGTTGGAGAATTATTTTTATTTTCAAGGCACTTTTCACACAGAGCAGGTCTAGACTACTCTTTAATTCAGTCTAAAGAGGTTATATGCTGGGATTCACAGGACAGGAGGCCTGTACTATTATTATTATGTTTTATCTGACTTGTCATTTGTATGAATGTAGCAGTAAATTCATATAAAAGCTTTCATATAAAAAGGTCCAATTTAAGTTAACTCTCACATACTGTTTGTATTTGCACCTGTCACATTATTTCCTCACATAATTAGTCACTATAACAAACTTCTGAACCACCAGTCATTCATGAAGACCTCATCAGTCACAGATAAACATGATTCATCCTTAATGAGAACTATTTCAACAAATTATATTAAATGTGAAGAATGGAGTTTCTTGAAATTTTGGATGAATATGAGTCAAATGTGTTTCCTTTTTTGTACATTGTGTGTCACATTAGGGGAAGATGTCAAATTTCAGGCTAAAAGAAAATAGTGTGTTTACAGCTCTGGGATGTAAAAATGGCTTGCATTTGACCCTGAACAGCGTGTAAGGGTTAAGAAAGTCACAACTTTTCATCAGGGAGTCAAATATTTTTGCTAGAGTGCCAGATACACTGCTACTGTATAGTGTGTTTGTTGTCTTCAGGGAACCTGTCTTGGGTCATGAATAAAATACTCTCAGGCTAGATACACCCTGTTTTTCAGGCACAGATGTGATGCATTGTAACCCAAATATGTGCTGTGTTTATCAAACAGGTGTGACTTCAGTAAGTGTTTGTATGGTTCATCTCTCTCGCCATTCAATGTGATCACACTGACCATCAGTTGATCAGAGGATCGGAGAAATGATCATAACCACAGAACAGACCGAAACCAGATTCTCTAACAGATATAAAGCATTATTAATGGACATATATATCTTTGAACCAAACCAAAACAATGTGAGGAGTTGTAGTCGGGTTCATTAAACTTGAATTCAAAACTGATGAATGTATTGTAGGCTATAGGCTGCAACAGTGCTGCTGTCTGTTAAACCATTAATATAACACATTTGACTGCATTACAACACCATCTACACCTCCACCTGCTGCTCAGAGTGCAGCACCTTCTCTTTGGCTCGTCTATGTTTTGTTGTGTGATCGTCTCCCATTGAGAGTGAGCCAGACTACTTTATGGAGTCAAGATCACTAGGTTATCATTTATTCTCTAAACTCAGCTAACTCATAGAAATCCTGCTGTTTAACTGCACCTATGGGCTCTGCTTCACTTGTACACTGCAGCCAGATGCATTCAACTGTATGTATGCACAAAGCCAGAAACATACATACATATTCTTTTGGTCAGATTTATGAAGTGCACACATATGCATAAGCCTCATCCACTCTCACAGTTAGCCATCAATGGATGAAGATCCGACTGGAAGAGGTGAATAAATGGTGTTTAATTTGAAAAGTGAAAATTTGTTTTGGCATGAGTGTGGTGGTAATGTACATTGGATGTAGAAATGACATAGAGGAGCAGTTGAGTTTGCATCAATGAGCAAATTTAAACAGGCCATTATTTCTCATTTACTCCATGTTTTTCCTTCCTGTTTCTTTTTTCCTCTTCCTTGGACTGTGCTTAATCCTCTGACACACACTGGACACAAACCTGTACCTCTGAAGCACACACACACACACACACACACACACACACACACACACACACACACACACACACACCTCCTGTGCTGCTCACTGAACACTTGCCTGCTTGGCTCCGTGCTCCTCCTGGGTAAGGAGGGAACAAGTGATGCTGATTCATTTGGCTGCTGCTGCTGCTGTTGTTTACGTGCTGGCGCTCATCAGCACACATCTGGTGTACAAGGTGCCAGATACATTACTTCCTGCTCTTTGTCTTGTCGAGCTGTTGACATGTTCATTTTGACATCGACATTTTCTGCTTGACTCCGTCAGCTCAAAATACACACTGTCTGTGTACTTGCTTTCTTTTTTGGACTGTCTTCACGGCATTGTTTAACAAATGATTGTGAAGATGAGAGGAACATATACTGTAGTGCAATGAATTTGCTTGCTTTTTCAGTGAAAAAATCCAGTCCATAAGGTTAAATATCAACACAAATCAACAAAACAATAACATGATGCAATCCCTAAGACCTCCCAGGAATAACTCAACTGCGATGTCAGAATTTAAAACAGTTGACCAGAAAACCATAGAGGAAACAGTGCAGCATCTAAAACCATCAACATGCTGTCTTGACACAATGCCATCAGATTTCTTTAAAACTATTGTGAACTCTGTCCAAACAGATTTGAGACAAGTAATAAATAGCTCACTTAAATCAGGTGTGTTTCCTAAACTCCTAAAAGTAGCTGCCATTAAGCCACTCTTAAAAAAGAGAACGCTGGATGCTTCCATGTTAACCAACTACAGACCTATCTCAAATCTTCCTTTTATAGCCAAGATCGTTGAGAAAGTGGTTTTTAATCAACTCAGCAATTTCTTGAACTCCAGTGGCCTTTTTGACAAATTTCAATCAGGCTTCCGACCCAACCACAGTACAGAAACAGCTCTTATTAGAGTGTTAAATGACATAAGGTTGAACACTGACTCAGGCAAGGTGTCAGTTCTGGTCCTGTTGGATCTCAGTGCTGCATTTGACACTGTGGATCACAGTATACTGTTGAACAGGTTGGAAACTTGGGCAGGACTCAGCGGAACAGTCCTAGACTGGTTCAGGTCCTACTTGGAAGAGCGGAGTTATTTTGTGACCATTGGAAGTTATGAATCTGATCGAGTGGCTATGACGTGTGGAGTTCCTCAGGGGTCAGTTCTTGGACCCCTTCTGTTCAGTCTATATATGCTGCCCTTGGGTCAAATTCTGCAGAACTCTAATGTAGACTATCACAGTTATGCAGATGACACACAGATATACCTAGCACTGTCCCCAGATGACTACAGTCCAATACAGTCATTGTGTCACTGTTTAGAGCAAGTAACTAATTGGATGAACCAAAATTTTCTTCAATTAAATCAGGACAAAACTGAGGTCATTGTTTTTGGCAATAAAGAGAAGAGGATTGCTGTCAGTAAACATCTCGAGTCACTCTCTCTAAAAACTAGGGACCAAGTCCAAAACCTTGGCGTGCTGATAGACTCAGATCTGACCTTCAGCTGTCATATCAAATCAATCACGAAAACAGCCTTCTGTCACCTTAAGAACATATCCAGAGTGAAGGGTTTTATGTCTCAAACAGACCAGGAGAAGTTGATTCATGCTTTCATCTCAAGTAGACTCGACTACTGTAACGGTCTTCTGACTGGACTCCCACAAAAAAGCATTAAACAGCTGCAGCTCATTCAGAACGCTGCAGCTCGAGTTTTAACCAGAACAAAGAGATCAGAGCACATTACTCCAGTTCTAAAGTCTTTACACTGGCTCCCAGTCAGCTATAGAATACATTTTAAAGTTCTGCTACAGGTCTACAAATCACTGAATGGTTTAGGTCCAGAATACATGAATGACGTGTTAGTAGAATATAAACCCAGTAGAGCTCTGAGATCTACTGACTCAGGTCAGATAGTTGAGCCCAGAGCTCAAACTAAACATGGTGAAGCAGCTTTTAGCTGTTATGCTGCACACAACTGGAACAAACTACCAGCAGAACTGAAATCAGCCCCAACAGTGAACACTTTTAAATCCAGGTTAAAAACATTTCTCTTCTCCTGTGCTTATGATTGAGCTCTTTTAAAGCATTTTACATTTTAATCTTTAATTTGCACTCTATGTCCTTTTAATGATTTTAAAGCTAATTTATAATTTTATGTTGCAATCTTATATTTAATGCTCAATTCTAGCATTTTATGTATGTCTTTCTATTTTCTGTACTTTGTTTTTATTATGGAGGGTGGGGGGTAAATTGTATGTTTTAATGTTTCTGTTTTATGTAAAGCACATTGAGTTGCCATTGTGTATGAAATGCGCTATATAAATAAAACTGCCTTGCCTTGCCTTGCCTACATGTTACTATACAGCAGGTTAACCCTCACTTCTATGATACATACAGTACTTTAACTGTAGGATTGCTGTGCTGGATGATGTGTTTTGTCCAGAATTACAGAATATGGCAACTACAGATTACCTGACAGTTATTTTGAGTGCTAAGAGCTGAACTGTGACATGTGAAATCAACAAGTACAAGTAAATAGGTGACATTCATGGTCCCCAGAGAATGAATCCAAGTGACCAATAAATGATCCGTTTTACACATCCTTTTATAAAATGACATTTAGGCCTGTTTAATCAAATGTAGCTTTGTTAAGATATATTAATACAGGAGTCCTGCTGTACTAAAGACATAGGTTTTGATTTAGAGTTCAGTGTCACACTTGTATCACTGATAGAACTACCACAACACTACATAGAGATTTAATTAGCTCCTCACATATGTTTACATTAGTTCATTGATTTTGATATAGAACAACTGCAATAGAAACAGCTTGCCACAGTGTGCTTGCATCATTTATTCACTGTGACAAAGATGGCTGTGTAAGATGTGAGTTACTGAATCTCTCATTTAAAACTTCCTGAATGTTGTCTTGACTTGCAACCCTCTCCACCAGCATTAGAAACATTTTTAAAACTTGCTTTTTATTTGACAGTAGACAGTGTAGAGAGACTGCAGGTGACTCCTCCTCTGACTTTTCCTTTTTTTAAGTGAAATGTCTCCACAAATATTAGCTGGACTGTCATGATTGCTACAGACATTCATGCTCCTCTCAGGATGAGTTGTACTTGCCTCATTGATCCTGACTTATCAAGGATAGCCTCATCAATGGATAAAACTGAATATTGTTAAATAGCCTATTTTAAAAATGGAAACTCCCATCAGCCTCAGCTGAAGGCTACTGTGTGTTTAGTGTTGATTAGCAAATGTCAGCATGCTAATATGCTGAACTAAGAAAGTGAACATGATAAACATTATACCTGTTTTAACATCAACATGCTAGTATTGTCATTATTGTGAGCACGCACTTGATGTTAGTTTTATTGTATGATATTTATCTAATCATCATCTAATTCACTTGTTGAGCCATTTCCTGTGTATATGTCTGTGTAAGAGCAACTAGACTACTTCCTTACCAGATATATGATGCTGATTCTGATAGTTTTGATAGCTGGCACGTGAGATCATCTATCCTATAGCACACACAGCTTGTCATAGATGATCCCTTCCATAGATGTTTTGCATTTGTTTGAAGCTGTTTTGTGTTGTGTGGTACCTGAGAATCCTGCTCCAATCACAATGTTGCGGTGGGCCGGGTGGCAGTCCAGCACAAAATGACGGTCTGGTGTGAGCTGTGAAAACATCAACACATGAAGAGCCAGTGTAACTACCAGAAGTAGTTTCCTTTAAATTAGGTAGTCTGTCTATACAGGGTTCCCACACATTTTTACCATTGAATTTTCAAAACTTTTCCATCACTATTCCATAATATTTTACCCCATTTCCATGACTTAAAGTTTGTGTAAAGTAAGAATACATATGTGTTCTGAGTTTGACATACCACAGAAAAGTGTGTTGTTAACCACCCTGCCAAATTTGAATGATTACAAAAATCGCCAAATATATGAAATTAGGCTTCAAAGTTGTGTAAAACTCAGCCTCTTTCTCTGCTCCCAAACGCTGTGGGCGTGCCCCCGAGTTCGCTCAAGCCCCGCCCCCTGCCAAGTGGTACCTGTCAATCAAAATCACCACCTCTACCAGAAACATGGACGCTATGTCTGACAACTTTCTGCTGCTAACTCAGCTGCTCAGCAGCTACTAGCCCGGCGGCTAACTCAGCTAACTGGCTAACTGTAGACTGTAGTAGTAGTAGTGTGTGCTGAATGTATTTATACTTCTACAGCAGCAGGGGCGGGTTTATGCTAATCAGACCCGCCCACTAAGTCCTGAACACAGAAATCTTGAAACACAGTTTGTGAAGCCTAGCTCCACAATTCAAATCTAAATGGTTGAAATGCTTTTTACACCTTTTTTACATTAATACATTAATGACCTATTTAATGTGTTTAGAAGAAAATGCCTGAATTCACTTCACACGGTCTTTAAGTTAAATAGTTTAACAAAGGTAGGCCCACATAGTGACTATAGGGCACAGTAACAGTAAAAACCTGTTACCTGCCCCCCCCCATCCCAAATCTGGACAGTCAGGTCCATCTGTTTCAGTTGGAGAGCTTGGTTCAGGCTTTTGTTGAACATCATAGCCAGAGCTGTTAACTTTTCAGAAAACCTTGGAGCGAGATTTGAGGGGGGCTTTCAAGAAAGTTTTGCTTTCATGGTCACGACCATATGTCAAAACATTTTTATTCAATTTGTACTTTAAGGAAAGAAACATGACCATGTACAGCATGGACGCAATGTCAAATGGAAGGGGGTCCGGGTCCCAGATAAAAGCAATGCAGCTTTTAGTCAAGAGAGCTGCAGCCTTCTTTCTGCTGCCTCTTCATTCCACTATATGGAGATATGAGTAGTGACCATAGCAACAACAGATGGTCTCTAGAACTATTTGACAAGGACACTCGTGCCCCCCACCCCCCTCTATACAGCCTGTCAAATGTGTTTTCAAAAATGTGTTTAACTGGATGAAAAAATCTATCATAGAATACATCCTAACATCTGACATAGAGCATCATGTTCCCACAACTGCAGGGACACACGTGATTGAATCCTCTGTCCTCTTTTAGGAATCACTGCTAATGGAACCAAACACATGCTGTTAAGTGAGAAAGGAGCGTGACTGTCAGGATTTTCAGGGGCATTGGACAAGGTCACAGAAATTATGTTTTCCTACAGCTTCAGTATGTGATCGTGGTAAAAGCAGCTTGCTGTGTTGCTAGAGGGCAGAGCGGCTGCACAACCTCCCCCACCAACCCATACAACACACACACATGCACACACACACACACACACACACACACACACACACACACACACACACACACACACACACACACACACACACACACACACACACACACACACACACACACACACAGTCCTGTATAGCCTGAACAGAATCTAACCCCTGTGAATGACATTGGAGAGTAACATCGGCAATAAATTGAATAAGACAGACAGAAAATATCACATTTGTATAAACATTTGAACTGATTTTGAACCTATTATTAACTCTGCTTACTGGCTGCTTTCAAAGCAAGACGTACTGAGTATTTAAGACTTGACACAGTGTGGAATAAAGCAGCACCTCAAACGTGAAATGTCAAATCCTACCTACACTTCCACTTGGCTATCCTTTGTCTGAAAACAGTTGAGAACAGATGCTGCCTGAATAGCTTGACTTTGGGATGAGGAGATTCATATTGACAGCCTGTTGGCTGGTCAAAGGCCTGTGTAGACTGCTCAGCGAAAGCTGGATACTGTGCTCTAATCAGCTTTTCCCCTTGTGGCTGAATGTGCTACTGCAATAAAAAAAAATCCCTGTGCCCTTTAATTTCCCCCTATTTTCATCCATTATAAAATATGTAAAAATGTTAACAGAGCACCTCCAACTGCAAAAAGGGCCAATTGTCAAACATGTTTAAAATATTTGCATGCTGTAATTTATATGCACAAAAAAATAGATTAAAGCCATTAATTGATTCCAAGCTTTAAAAAAAGATTGATTACATTTTTTTTGCCGTATTTACCATCGACTCACTGGATTTAAACAACTTGTTTATCCAAAGAAACATGTTTGTTTTCAGTGCTTACGATGT
>JAJDFG010001391.1:30000-32500 GCA_021039105.1 Scomber colias | reverse complement strand
AGAAGGAGGGACTGGAGGTCCTCATCACCACGGTAACGCCGCCGTTTCAGACTTAAGACGGGGTCAAAGGTCACATGGGTGTCAGTATCATGAAGATTATTAATTTATTTTTTTTGGGCTGTTCTCTTCAGAGTTGTCCCGCCGCCATCGACGAGATGTTCAACACCAGGCTGCACATCATCGGAGGGGTCGGCATCGGTATCGGCGTCATCATGGTGAATCACCTTAATACACACACACACACACACACACACACACACACACACACACACACACACACACACACACACACACACACACACACACTTACTGAACCTTTTAACCTGCTTTATTTTTATTAACTTACTTCATCTGTGGAGAAAGGGGAGGAACAGAGTGGAATGGAAGGAGGAAGAGGGGAGGAAAGTGGGGGAGGAGAGAATAGGGGAGGTGAGGAGGGGAGAAGGAGGAATAGGAAAGGAAAGGGGTGGGGGAGAGGTGAGGAGGAGGTGAGGGAAGCAGGAGAGGGAGGAGGAGAAGGAAGATGGGAGGAAAGTGGGGGGAGGAGAGTGAGAGGAGGAGAGGAAGAGGTGAGGAGGAGGTGAAAAGGAGGAAGAGGTGAGGAGGAGGAGGTGAAAAGGAGGAAGAGGTGAGGAGGAGAGAAAGAGGAGGAGAGAGGTGGGGGGAGGAGAGAGGAAAGGAGGGGGGAAAAGGTGAGGTGAGGTAAGTGGGGGAGGAGAGGGAGAGGAGGAGAGAATAGAGCAGAGGAAAGAGGTGAGGGTTAAGGTTAAGTAGAGGAAGAGGTGAGGAGGAGAGGGAAAAGGAGGAGAGAAGGAGCAATAGGGGTGGGGGAGAGGTGAGGAGGAGGAGTTGAGGGAAGCGGGGGGGGAAGAGGAGGAGAAAGGAAGAGTAGGGGGGGGGGAGAAGGAAGATGGGAGGAAAGTGGGGGGGAGGACAGTGAGAGGAGGAGGAGAGAAATGGGGAGGTGAGGAGGAGAGTGAGAAGTGGGGGGAGGAGAGAGGAAAGGAGGGGGGAAAAGGTGAGGTGAGGAAAGTGGGGGAGGAGAGTGAGAGGAGGAGAGAATGGAAAGAGGTGAGGGTTAGGGTTAAGTAGAGGAAGAGGAGAGGGAAAAGGAGGAGAGAAGGAGCAATAGGGGTGGGGGAGAGGTGAGGAGGAGGTGAGGGAAGCAGGAGAGGAGGAAGAGAGGAGGAGGAGGAGGAGAAAGGAAGAGGGGAATAGGAGGAAAATGAGAGTAGGGGAGAGGAAAGGAGGGGGGACAGAGGAGGTGAGGTGAGGAGGAGAGAAAGAGGAGGAGAGAAGTGGGGGAAGAGAGAGGAAAGCAGGGGGTGAGGGGAGGAGAGAATAGGGCAGAGGAAAGAGGTGAGGGGGGGAAAGAGGAGGTGAGGGGAGGAAAGTGAAGGAGGAGAGGGAAAAGGAGGAATAGGGGAGGAAAGGGGTGGGGGAGAGGTGAGGAGGAGGAGGAGGAGAAGGGGAGAAGTGGGGGAGGCAGAGAGAAAGGATAATAACTAATAATTAAAAGATGAATCAATAATGAAAATGAGCTTTAGATGACTCACTAATGTACTTTCTTCTTCTTCTTCTTCTTCTTCTTCTTCTTCTGCTTCTTCTTCTTCTGCTTCTTCTTCTTCTTCTGCTGCTTCTTCGTCTTCTGCTTCTTCTTCTTCTTCTTCTTCTTCTGCTTCTGCTTCTTCTTCTTCTTCTCCTTCTTCTTCTTCTTCTGCTTCTTCTTCTTCTGCTGCTTCTTCTTCTGCTGCTTCTTCGTCTTCTGCTTCTTCTTCTTCTGCTTCTTCTTCTTCTTCTGCTTCTTCTTCTTCTTCTTCTTCTTCTGCTTCTCCTTCCTCTTCTTCTTCTTCTCCTTCTCCTTCTCCTTCTTCTTCTTCTTCTTCTTCGTCATCAGATCTTCGGGATGATCTTCAGCATGATGCTCTGCTGTGCCATCAAGAAATCCAGAGACTACGTTTAAAAAAAAAAAAAAAAAAACCCAACCAACCCAACAAGACTCCTCCGATCTTTAACTTATGTGTCAACACTTTTACAATATTCACCTACTTTCTATTTTTTTTTTTTTTTTAAATTAAATAATCAGTCGCTCAGTCATCAGCTGACTGCTTGGATCCGGACACGATGACCACGTTGACCTGTGAGTGTACGGAAGCCATGTAATGACTCCTTTTAGATTTAAAATTGGTTAATTAAAATAAGAAGAGAGAGAGAGAGGGGGGAGGGGGTCAAGATAATTAATTTACATCCTTTTTTTTTTTGGAAAGATCAAGTTAATCATCTGCAGAGAGAAATGAATTAATAGACTCTGCTGCCCTCTAGAGGAAAATCGCTCTTATTAACCCCCCCCCCCCCTTTTTTTAATTTAAGCTCTGCACTGCTGAATAATATCAACTTTTTAATTTGAAGTTAATGTAAAACATATTAAAGGTTTACCTGTGTGTGGTGAGTTGTAACTAATAGTTGTTTTTTTTTGCAGCTAACTTAATTTTACTGTGCA
>JAJDFG010001391.1:10000-25000 GCA_021039105.1 Scomber colias | reverse complement strand
TATATATAAGAATATTTATAAATATATTGCAATGAAAAATGAACGAAACTAAACAGTAAAATAAGGTTTAAGTAGTTTTTTTAAAATGGTATATATATATATATACAGTACAGACCAAAAGTTTGGACACACCTTCTCATTCAATGAATTTCCTTCCTTTTCATGACTATTGAAATTGTAGATTCACACTGAAGGCATCAAAACTATGAATTAACACATGTGGAAATATGTACTTAACAAAAAAGTGTGAAACAACTGAAAATATGTCTTATATTCTAGGTTCTTCAAAGTAGCCACCTTTTGCTTTGATTACTGCTTCGCACACACTCTGCATTCTCTTGATGAGCTTCAAGAGGTAGTCACCTGAAATGGTTTTCACTTCACATGTGTGCCATGTCAGGTTTAATAAGTGGGATTTCTTGCCTTATAAATGGGCTTGGGACCATCAGTTGTGTTGTGCAGAAGTCAGGTGGATACACAGCTGATAGTCCTACTGAATAGACTGTTAGAATTTGTATTATGGCAAGAAAAAAGCAGCTAAGTAAAGAAAAACGAGTGGCCATCATTACTTTAAGAAATGAAGGTCAGTCAGTCTGAAAAATTGGGAAAACTTTGAAAGTGTCCCCAAGTGCAGTCGCAAAAACCATCAAGCGCTACAAAGAAACTGGCTCACATGAGGACGGCCCCAGGAAAGGAAGACCAAGAGTCACCTCTGCTGCGGAGGATAAGTTCATCCGAGTCACCAGCCTCAGAAATCGCAGGTTAACAGCAGCTCAGATTAGAGACCAGGTCAATGTCACACAGAGTTCTAGCAGCAGACACATCTCTAGAACAACTGTTAAGAGGAGACTGTGTGAATCAGGCCTTCATGGTGGAATAGCTGCGAGGAAACCACTGCTAAGGACAGGCAACAAGCAGAAGAGACTTGTTTGGGCTAAAGAACACAAGGAATGGACATTAGACCAGTGGAAATCTGTGCTTTGGTCTGATGAGTCCAAATTTGAGATCTTTGGTTCCAACCACCGTGTCTTTGTGCGACGCAGAAAAGGTGAACGGATGGACTCTACATGCCTGGTTCCCACCGTGAAGCATGGAGGAGGAGGTGTGATGGTGTGGGGGTGCTTTGCTGGTGACACTGTTGGGGATTTATTCAAAATTGAAGGCATACTGAATCAGCATGGCTACCACAGCATCTTGTAGCGGCATGCTATTCCATCCGGTTTGCGTTTAGTTGGACCATCATTTATTTTTCAACAGGACAATGACCCCAAACACACCTCCAGGCTGTGTAAGGGCTATTTGACCAAGAAGGAGAGTGATGGGGTGCTGCGCCTGATTACCTGGCCTCCACAGTCACCGGACCTGAACCCAATTGAGATGGTTTGGGGTGAGCTGGACTGCAGAGTGAAGGCAAAAGGGCCAACAAGTGCTAAGCATCTCTGGGAACTCCTTCAAGACTGTTGGAAGACCATTTCAGGTGACTACCTCTTGAAGCTCATCAAGAGAATGCAGAGTGTGTGCGAAGCAGTAATCAAAGCAAAAGGTGGCTACTTTGAAGAACCTAGAATATAAGACATATTTTCAGTTGTTTCACACTTTTTTGTTAAGTATATAATTCCACATGTGTTAATTCATAGTTTTGATGCCTTCAGTGTGAATCTACAATTTTCATAGTCATGAAAATAAAGAAAACTCTTAGAATGAGAAGGTGTGTCCAAACTTTTGGTCTGTACTGTATATATAACTTTAACCAGTAATCTGTCATTTAAACTGACGCGGTGCAGCAGTGATGATATTCTTACCTGTAGCTGCAGATGTTGGCTCCTGTAATTCCTCTCAAACAGCACGCAGCGCTCTCCTTTGCTCTTGTAGAAGTTCTTCAGGGCCGTCTTGTACTTCTCCATCTCCTCCACCACCTCCGAGCTTAGCTCCACCACCGACTGGTAGTGACCGATGGGGAGGATGAGCACGTGGCGAGACGTCAGACCACCTTTAGCCAGAGCCAAGTAACACTGCAGAGGATAATATTGTGGTTAGTGGGTTTATAATTATAGCTTCAACTATGACTGGGTTCATTTTATAGACAATGTTTTACAACTTTAACATCTTCAGTCTTCTATTTTATGTGTCAGTGGGTTTTATCGTCTACTTTATATCACACGGGCTATGTATTTATAGTTTCACTTTATCTATTTTTATCATCAAGTAGCTTTATTTTCTTTCTCTTATCTTACATGGATGCTCGCTATCTCACTGTGTGTTTAATAATTGGACTCACGTGTGATCCGATGCTAATGACGAGGTGTTTCTCCACCTGAGGACTAGCCAGACAGAACCAGCAGGGACCAGGAGGCTGAGCTGAACACAAGAACAACACAAACTCTTAACATACTTTTTCATTTTTTAGTTGTACTTTTACATGTTTTAACCAGGCGGGGAGTTCTGGTCCTCTGAAATGAAGCCAACGCGGAAGTAACTTAGAACTGCATTCTATCAAAAGGCCACCAGGGGGCGACCGTCTCTATACAAGTCAATGGAGAATTCACCAACTTCTCACTTGATTTCTAACCTCAGTAAACGTTTTCAAAATGTGTTTATGGTCTCAATCGCTAGTTTAAAGCCTTCTTCAATGCAGTATGATGTTCATTTGGGACATTTTGGCCTCCCTGATTTTATATGTGACGATAAAGCAGGGTATGCATTAGGGCGTGGCTACGTCCTGATTGACAGGTTGATTGACCAATGTCCTCGAGATCCAGCCCTCGCAACCGTAGCAACCTCCCCGCTCCGCCCATGGCCCCGCCTCATGCCCATATAAGTAGAATCTGTGTTTTTATTTTTCCCAGCATGCACCTGAAATTTTCAAGATGGCGCTGCCTAGATACGAAACTATTGGCTTCTGAGCTGCAGTCCACAAACCAATGGGTGACGTCACGGATGTTACGTCCATTTCTTTTATACAGTCTAAAACACCAGCAGGCCTTTAAGGGGTTGTTCCATGTTGTGTTTTAGATCTTTAACTTCAATCTCAAGCAAACAAGGAGTTTGTCTTGTTTTTTCGGGAGCGGTTGGACTCACGATGCCTGCGAGCTTGTTTGTTTTGTCCGTCTCCCTCCCAGCGTCTCCACTGATGGTCTCCGTCCCTCTTCCTGCCGCGGCCCCGAGGACCCCCGCCGCCTTGCTTCTTGCTTAGGTCAAAGAAGAACTGACTGGCCGGCTCCTGAACACATGATGTGGAGAGCATCAGAGAGTGTTTCAAAGTGTCCAATAAACAGATAATGCAGTATATACAAAAACACTTTTTTACAGGAAAGGAAAAATAAATGTTTGAACCTCCTGTTCGGTGCTGAAGTTCATCTTTGGCGTCTCTGCTTTGTCTTTTCCGGAGCGTCTGTACGGGTTTTCCGTCACGTCCTGCGGCTGCTTCACCAGCTCTGTCGGATCCATCGTCTTCATGGGAATGATGTTGAAGGCGTACAGATACTACACACACACACACACACACACACACACACACACACACACACACACACACACACACACACACACACACACACACACACACACACACACACACACACACACACACACACACACACACACACACACACACACACACACACACACACACCAGGATCTGATCCGTTCATCATTGTAATCAAACTCTCTCTGCGATACAGACGACGCACTCACCTTCTTCTTTGCTGGGTTGTTGACGGTTGCCAAGGCGATGAAGCGGCTGACGTGCTGAGCGTTTTCCTGGAGAACGATGTGATTCCTGAGAACGGGAATGAAAACGTGTGTGTAGTGCTGTTAATTAAGGCTGACGTCCAGCAGACTCTACCGCTCCAGACTCTCCTCTTCACCACATGACTTGTTCTTTGTTGTTTTGAGTATTTATCTACTTCAGTTTTCCCTTCGTTTAGGTTATTTCCTAGAGCCAGGTCGTTAAGTAAAGAAGTTTTCTCAGCACTAAACAGTATCTAAAGTATCAAAAGTAAAAGAAAAATGTCTCTTGTACTTCCTTCATTTAACGAGCTGGGTTGTAACATATTGTTTTTACTATTGTAGCTGCTCAATGTGGAACTAGTTTAAACAGCTTTAGATCAGAGCTGCATCTATCCATTAATCTGTCAACTTTTTTCTAGTTTAATCTATTAGTTGTTCGGTCAATTAAATGTCTTGAAATATCTGATTTTGTCCTGAAGTGATTATAAGTTTAAAGTTTGATTATAAGTAGACTAAAAACAACAACAGAAAACACATTTAGGAAGCTGGAATCAGGACATGTTTTAACTCTATACATGTATGGGTTTGCATTTACTTCTAAATATTATCACACACACGTAATATAACTGAGGCAGGTGTTTGATCGTACCTGTATGGTAGCCTCTCGTAGTGAGCGCCCTCTAGTGCTGCGAAGTGGTAACGCGGCTTCAGTTTGTCAGCGAGGCTGGAGACGGAACCGCTCCCACAGAACTTTGTGTTCACGTCCTGCAACAGAGAGAACCAGAGTCAGACATGAGCTGCACAAACGTTTCATTCATGTGATTAAAAAGCTATTTTTTTAATAACTAAAAAAAAAAAAAAAAAGTGTAGGTGTTTTAAATCTTGCTCTTATCATGTGAAACCATCAGTAGGACTGTATCATGTCACACAAAGACATAAGAACTCAGGGTTAGGGTTAGCCTTCAACCATCAGGAATCAATATTTCAGCAAACAGAAACCTTTAAAGCTGAAAGTTAAACTAGAATTGAACAGTTTTTAAAGGATTAGTTCATAATTTTTTCCAAGTGTGTCTTAAACCAGCAGTCAGGTGTCCATATGAACATTAAAGAGGTTTTTCCTCTCTGTAATCATTCATCCTTCAAATGTGCTTTCAGTGTAAAGTGATGGAGGACAAAATCCACAGTGTTTCCACACAGTCATTTAAAAGTCGATGTGAAGCGAGGCTAAACCACCCAGTATAACTCAGTGGCTAGAAATCATGAGAGAGCTTTGCACCATGGAGAGAATGACCTACCAGCTCAGAGTGAGGGAAAGTATCTTTAAGTGGACTAAGTGGAAGAAATTCGTGTGTAAAGGAGGTTTTTAGTACAGTGAAAGTTCTACAGAAAAGGTCTTTAGACATCTTGGATGTTTGGATTCAGACTTCAGGTTACCGGGTTGTTTCCGTAGTTCCAGACTCCTCGAGGCCACTGTGACGTCAGCAGGATGTCGACCCCTCTGAACTTGGTGCTGCTGGTCAGCGGGGCCACGAGGGCCGACAGATCTTTGGAGGTGAAGCAGTGAGCCGGCGCCGGCTCCTGCGACGCCTCCCGACCGCTGACGTAGGCGATCTGTAAGCCTGAGACGCCGGTGAACACGCCCCGCCGACCTGTAACACACACACACACACACACACACACACACACACACACACACACACACACACAGGTTTAATAACAGGAGCATAAATGTATAAATTAAACCCCTTCCTCTGCAGCTTTGTCCTACCCAGGTACGTGATGTTTGCAGCCAGCTCGCAGCCGTCAGCACTCGGGAAATTCTTCACCGTGTCCTGGCCCGCCGCTCCAAGGATGTAAGTGTGGATGGGAGCTGAGAAAGGACAAAATAAAACACATAAAACATGGTGTCAACATAAAACTGAGCTAAGATTTATCAAATTAAAGTTGCAGTTAAATCTGTTTGTGAGTCGATTAACTTAAATTAAATTAAATCACTAACTGTCTTGATGATTGTTTGGAGACTTTTTTCTTTATGAATATTTTCTCTTTTCTTCAGTCTATGAGAATAAACTAAACATTTTTCTATTTTCTGACATTTGAAGGACCAAACAACAAATCAACAGAATAATTGCTGAGTTAATCTTATTATATTAATCCCAATTTACTTTAACTTTATTATGTAAATCTCAGGATGTTTCTGCACAGTTTCACATTTATTTTTATGAGGGTTTATTCTGTATGTAAATCTCAGGAACTTCTGCACATTGCAATCAATAAACATACATCATATCTTATCTTAACTAATAATGAAACTAATCATGTGTTGCAGCCTTAATAGTACTGTAGCAGCTGTTTGCACCTTTCTTGGCTCCACTTTTGTACTGCTGCCACTCGGCCTCGGCCTCCGGCGTCGTTCCGAAGAACTCTCCGACACACAGCAGCAGCTGCAGGACAAACGACGACAGACGTGATGAAGGATAAACGAGGAAACTACTGAACTATTTCACACACAAAAAGGGAACAGAGATATTTCAGATTAAGAGTGTGATGCTGCAGCTTTATGATGGACTCACATCAAACTGTCCGGTCTTCTTCTGGATGGTCTGGACTCGGTTGAACAGAGCGTTCAGTCGGCCTTCCACATCTCCACACGCCAGCCTGGACACAAAAACACACACTTTAACACTTTTATATGAATTTATATCAATAATACAACATGAATAATGACGCTAAATACTAATACAGTCGTTATTTTCATTTTAAAAAGCTGAATATTCCTTTGAGGAAACATTCAAGAGTCTAAATAACTGAGTGTAGCTCACAGCTTTAATTAAACTTGAGTGGTGATTTGCTTCTTGGGGAACTTGAACATGTGTTGTGTGTTAAATATTATTATATTATACTTATTACTGACAGTAAAAACAATTGTCAGTCAATGTTTTCAGTGTGCAAATTATTATATAATTTAACACGTTTGAGTCCGACATTATTTATAAATGTGCAGGTTATTAATTGAATCTTAACCCAACACATTTTTTAAAGTCCTGTCTTGTTTATAAAAACGCAGATTATTAAATTGATTCTCTATTCAGCACGTTATACTCCTGTCTTGTTTATAAATGTGCAGATTACTAACTTAATTCTTAATTTAACACATTTTTCAAATCCTACCTTGTTAATAATAAAGCAAATGATCTATTTAATCTTAATTTAACATGTTTGAGCCTGACTGTGTTTATAAATGTACAGATTATTCATTTAAACCGGCATTGTGTTTCGGAGCTTTTTTGGACTTTAGCTCCAATTAAAACAGCTGTTTCTGAATTAAAAACACAAACTGAGACTATTAATAATAACATATTTATATCTACAGTCCAGTATTATCACTTTAATTAATAAATTCGCTTTAAGCTTTAAGATAAAAACAAAAAGACAGAGAAGAAAATCGTCACAAATTCAACCACAGCGACATTAAAAGCGTTAAATTAAAGTATTAGTAAAGTTCAAACTTACACTCTCACTGGCTGATCTCCCATTGTTTTTGTTTTGGTTAAATTAAAGCAGAAAACGTGGTAAAAAATGTGTTGTTTGCTTGGAGGTTCAGTGCGTCTTCAATAAAAGGTCCGACAGAAATGACAAGAGGAACCTTTGACGAAGTGTCCGCCTCCCAAAAACAACAGAGTTAACTCACACACAAAACGTCGCAGCTGCAAATAAAAACACATATTTAAGGGATTAGTTTATTTTTGCAGCGTTTATTTAACATAATTAAAGTTAATAAAACATGCACTGAACTCAGGTTGCAACCAGGAGAGGTTTTAGGGCGGACATGGTGGTTGCCAGGTTTGAGTCTTTTCAAGTAAATTTAATTATATTTTGGATTAAAGACAAATTAAATAAACATTAAGACAATATAATCTTAACTCTTACCAACTTTATACAGAGCTTTCATCTTAAAGTATTACAGTAAAAGTACTGCAGTATTATGAGTGATGTAGTTAAAGTATTACAGTAAAAGTACTGCAGTATTATGAGTGATGTAGTTAAAATATTACAGTAAAAGGACACTAGTATTATGACCTTTTTCCTCTAGTATTTGATTTTTGCTGACATATTGAATCATTTGAACATTTATTTTAATGATGTGAGAAATTTAGAGGGGGGAAAAAAATCACTATTTGGTGGAGCTGTTAACAACTCATAGACATCTGAAATGTGAGCCGACTACATCTTCATCTAAAACGTAACTAAAGTTGTCAAATAATTGTAGTGGAGTAGAAAGTATAATATTTACCTCTGAAATGAAGTAAAGTGGAAATATAAAAGTAGAAATACTCAAATAAAGTATAATATTTACCTCTGAAATGAAGTAAAGTGGAAATATAAAAGTAGAAATACTCAAATAAAGTACAATATTTACCTCTGAAATGTAGTACAGTGGAAATATAAAAGTAGAAATACTCCAATAAATATAATATTTACCTCTGAAATGTAGTACAGTGGAAATATAAAAGTAGAAATACTCAAAAAAAGTACAATATTTACCTCTGAAATGTAGTACAGTGGAAATATAAAAGTATAAATACTCCAATAAAGTATAATATTTACCTCTGAAATGTAGTACAGTGGAAATATAAAAGTAGAAATACTCCAATAAAGTATAATATTTACCTCTGAAATGTAGTAAAGTGGAAGTAGAAAAGTAGAAATACTCAAATAAAGTACAATATTTACCTCTGAAATGTAGTAGAATGGAAGTATAAAAGTAGAAATACTCCAAAGTATAATATTAAATGTAGTAAAGTAGAAATATAAAGTCACAAAGTCACAGTATAAAAGTAGAAATACTCAAACAAACTAAAAGTAACCGTAATTATAGTAACTGAAGTAACTGAAATTCAAACGTCACACCAATTGCCATTTAACGGATAATCCCGTTACCTGGCAACAGGCCGGGCCTCTCGCGCACGGCCGTTGCTGCATCCTGGCACTTTACCTCCATCCTGGTAACTCACAAGTCCCCGGACCAAAAACAGGAAGTAAGTATCCAAATCATCGGTAAAATTCACTTTCTGTTTGGTAGTCGAGGCGCAGGGGAGGATCAGAGTGGGGAAAAATCATACTAAATCGGTAGAATAACGCGTCAAATCGGCGTCAAACCCCCACAGACAGACGCCATTAAGCTTCTTCACCTTGTCCACTTAACATGGCGCCGGAGATTTGTCGTCTTTCGTTGAGCTGCAGAGCTGGTTGGATGCTAACGGTTAGCACTGACTGAGTACTCATTAAGACTCAAACAGCATGTAATTAAAGAGGTTATGTTTTGTCTTAACATCACATAAAGTGACTCCATCCATCTCTCTCTCTCTGCGCTGGATCATAATGTTTTCCCCAAATAGCTGCATTACACCTTCACGCCAAACTCCATTAAAAAAATACAACAATTTAACATTTATCTCAAAAAGTGAGGAAAATGCATTAATTATTTATTGTTATTAGACTTTATATTTGTAATAAATCATCTACTTTCTCATTCGGGAATGCCAGTAGTGGAAAGAAACTTAGTAGGTGTATTTAGTAGGTGTAAAAGTATCATTTTAAGGGTATTTGTACTTCACATATGATGCTACTTTATACTAAAAGTGGTGTCATTATTTGAGTATGTCTACTTTTATATTTCCACTCCACTACATTTCAGAGGTGAATATTGTACTTTCTACTCCACACACATTAATTTGACAGCTTTAGTTACTTTTCAGATTAAGTTTTGTAGTCAGGCTCACATTTCAGATGTCTATTAGCTCCACCAAATAGTGACCCCCCCCCCCCCCCCCTAAACTTCTCACATCATTTCAATAAATGATCCAAAATTTCAGCAAAAATCAAACACTAGAGGAAAAAGTCTGAAAACTGAACTTAGTATTTTCTTCTTTCCTCTCCCATTAATCATCTCACCAGCCCTCACATTCATCTGCTCACCCTTTGGAGGGTACTGCAGTACTTTTACTGTAATACTGCATACTACATCACTCATAATACTGTAGTACTTTTACTGTAATACTGCATACTACATCACTCATAATACTGCAGTACTTTTACTGTAATACTGCATACTACATCACTCATAATACTGCAGTACTTTTACTGTAATACTGCATACTACATCACTCATAGTACTGCAGTACTTTTACTGTAATACTGCATACTACATCACTCATAATACTGCAGTACTTTTACTGTAA
The DNA here is from genome assembly GCA_021039105.1 of Scomber colias. Lineage (NCBI taxonomy): Eukaryota > Metazoa > Chordata > Actinopteri > Scombriformes > Scombridae > Scomber > Scomber colias. Next base: position 15,029 of record JAJDFG010001391.1, on the reverse strand, counting down.
TACTGCATACTACATCACTCATAATACTGTAGTACTTTTACTGTAATACTGCATACTACATCACTATAATACTGCAGTACTTTTACTGTAATACTGCGTACTACATCACTCATAATACTGTAGTACTTTTACTGTAATACTGCATACTACATGACTCATAATACTGCAGTACTTTTACTGTAATACTGCATACTACATCACTATAATACTGCAGTACTTTTACTGTAATACTGCGTACTACATCACTCATAATACTGCAGTACTTTTACTGTAATACTGCATACTACATCACTATAATACTGCAGTACTTTTACTGTAATACTGCATACTACATCACTATAATACTGCAGTACTTTTACTGTAATACTGCGTACTACATCACTATAATACTGCAGTACTTTTACTGTAATACTGCGTACTACATCACTCATAATACTGCAGTACTTTTACTGTAATACTGCATACTACATCACTATAATACTGCAGTACTTTTACTGTAATACTGCATACTACATCACTATAATACTGCAGTACTTTTACTGTAATACTGCATACTACATCACTCATAATACTGCAGTACTTTTACTGTTATACTGCATACTACATCACTCATAATACTGCAGTACTTTTACTGTTATACTGCATACTACATCACTCATAATACTGCAGTACTTTTACTGTTATACTGCATACTACATCACTCATAATACTGCAGTACTTTTACTGTTATACTGCATACTACATCATTACAGATCAAAGTCAGGACAATAAACTACAGCAAGTGTTTATTCATCTGCTGTAAATCAGATTCTACTGTATACAGACAGTGTTGGTGAAGGCTATCCAGTAAAATTAATTATGATATTCAGCCTCAGTTTATCAAATCTCATAAACCTATCTCCCTTTCTTTTGAAGTGGAGATTTAAAAAAAGCTATAACAAGGAAGTGTGTAAATACACATTTTATACCAAATTAGGTGTATTTTATTGTGAAAATCAACATTTTCATAATAAAATATAAAATCAACAGTATGATGAATTTAACTGATGTGTCTGTTTCTGCCAGTTCTGCTTTTCCTCCGTCAGTGTCATTATATGAGCTTGTGGGCACACACACACACACACACACACCTGTGGACCCAACAGTTCATCCATGTTTTTTATTTCCAGGAGCGCGATGAGCTCAGCGGCAGAGGACGACGATGCTGCAACGCTGGAAACCGTCAACTCTGTCACGCTCACACAAGACAGCGATGGAAGCATCATACTGCACTGTCCTCCCAACGGTAGGTTCACACACACACACACACACACACACACACACACACACACACACACATATATATATATACACAGACACACTCACTCTCTGACACACACACACACACACACACACATATATATATATACACACACACACACACACACAGACACAATCTTTTTACACTCTTGCTGATATAGACATTTTACCTGCCGTTTAGGATGATTTTAAACTGTTTTAAACCAGTCTTTCTACTGTGTATCAGTATGTATTAACCGTGTGTGTGTGTGTGTGTGTGTGTGTGTGTGTGTGTGTGTGTGTGTGTGTGTGTAGATGAAGACTCTGAGCCCCTTCAGAAGAAACTGCGTCTCTCTACGGACGAACAGGAAGACTCAGAAACACAGCAGTTCTCTGTGGTCACCTTACCGAGTAAATAAGATACACATATTTTTGTACTTGCATTATCTTAAGAAGCCTCACTGATATAACGTCCATATCAACCTTTATCATCCAACATTATCATTCATTAGTTCATCGTGTTTCTGTCCACCTGATGAATGTAAAGTCCAATAGTCACTCTCTTTTAGCTCTGTTTTTGTTCTCCACCAACTCCTGAGGGAAATATCTAAATGCTCCACTATGTTCACCAGCTAGTCTCCAGATAACTGGGTCTGTTTGCTTGTTTAATGCTGAACAGGAAGTGAACAGTAGAAAATGACTATGAGAGCAGCTGAGAGTGAACCAAAACAGTAAAGTTGCAGCCAAACAGCTAAACAATGAGCTGAAACTCAACTATAAAGCTCCTTAAAGCTGCAGAGTCTCTGATAATTCTCTGTAGGACCAAACACATCAAACACTGACAGTTTAAATAAACACAACATCTGTCTGTCTTCTCCTCAGTGTCGGAGAACGACGAGAGCTTTGAGGTGACGATGACGGCCACAGCAGACGGGGATCTTTCTGAGGAAGGTGTCGCTCAGATTCAGGTACACTTTTTTTCCCTCCTTCCTTCCTTCCTTCCTTCCTTTCTCCTCCTTCTTCTTCTACTTCTTGCATCCTAAATGACAACCCAAAGTTGAAAAAACCAGGACTGACTGTAATGGAGTAACATCAGAGAGGTCAGAGGTCAGGTAGAGCTACAGAGCAGCAGTTGTGAACCTAGTAGAGCTCAATTACATATTTTTAAAGGTCCTGCTCGCAAACATTAAATATGACAATTCATTCTTTGTGGACTTCTTTGAGCCCAATATGTGTACTTTTATGTCATAAAAAGTTGTGGTTGAATTCTGAAAATGTTAAACAGGGAGGAAGTTGTGTGCACACGGCAACAGATTAAATAAAAGTACTCGTGTTTTTATGTTTTAGTTCCCAAAAAACTTTATTTGACTGAAAAAAAAAACATTTCCTACTCCAGATAGTCAACATGACAAAGAGCAGCAAACATATAGACAGTTACACCTAGCTGGCATTATATAAACTATACAGTGTGTGTGTGTGTGTGTGTGTGTGTGTGTGTGTGTGTGTGTGTGTGTGTGTGTGTGTGTGTGTGTGTGTGTGTGTGTGTGTGTGTGTGTGTGTGTGTGTAGATCCTGCAGGAGGAGGAGGAGTCTCTCTCCCCCGGTGAGAAGGCGGAGGTTTCACCCGTCAGTCAGGCCTGGTTCACTACAAAAGAAGACAAAGATACGCTGGCTAACAAAGGTACACACACACACACACACACACACACACACACACACACACACACACACACACACACACACACACACAATAATGTCATATTTATCCTGCAGAATATAATTTAGATTAACTATATTATCCCAATACTCGTCTTAAATGGCACTAAAGCTTAAACTCATTTCATTTCATAGCACAACATCTGTAACATAAAGTGTTTGAAATGTAGTAATGTTCAATAGTTTAAACTTTAAACTTAAATAAAAGATGTTAAACAGACCGGTTGGATTCAGCCTGCAGACTGAAACTAAAGTATGAATGAAATGTTCTGAACTTCCTCCTCTGTTTAGGTCATAAGTGGAAACAGGGGATGTGGTCTAAAGAGGAGATCGATATTCTGATGAGCAACATCGATCGATATGTCAAGGTAACTTACTAATGCTTTTGGGGTTTTTTCCAGCTGCTTGGTTTTTTACTCTCTCTCTGGCTCTCTCTCTCTCTCTCTCTCTCTGTCTCTCTGTCTCTCTCAGTGTCTCTCTCTCTCTCTCTGTCTCTCTCAGTGTCTCTCTCTCTCTCTGTCTCTCTCAGTGTGTCTCTCTCTCTCTCTCTCTCTCTCTCTCTGTCTCTCTCTCTGTCTCTCTCAGTGTGTCTCTCTCTCTCTCTCTGTCTCTCCCAGTGTCTCTCTCTCTCTCTGTCTCTCCCAGTGTCTCTCTCTCTCTCTGTCTCTCTCTCTCTCTCTCTCTGTCTCTCTCCTCTCTCGTTCTCTCTCTTTCTCTCTCTGTCTCTCTCTCTCTCTCTCTGTCTCTCTCCTCTCTCGTTCTCTCTCCTCTCTCTCTTTCTCTGTCTCTCTCCTCTCTCTCTCTCTCTCTCTCCCCCAGTGTCTCTCTCAGTGTCTCTCTCTCTCTCTCTCTCTGTCTCTCTCAGTGTCTCTCTCTCTCTCTCTCTCTCTCTCTCTCCTCTCTCTCTCTCTCTCTCTCTCTCTCTCTCTCTCTTTCTCTCTCTCTCCCAGTGTCTCTCTCTCTCTCTCTCTCTCTCTCTCTCTCTCTCTCTCTCTCTCTCTGTGTCTCTCTCCTCTCTCTCTCTCTCTCTCTCTCTCTCTCTTTCTCAGTGTCTCTCTCTCTCTTTCTCGCTCTCTCAGTGTCTCTCTCTCTCTCTGTCTCTCTCTCTGTGTCTCTCTCCTCTCTCTCTCTCTCTCTCTCTCAGTGTCTCTCTCTCTCTTTCTCGCTCTCCCAGTGTCTCTCTCTGTCTCTCTCTGTCTCTCTCTCTCAGTGTCTCTCTCTCTCTCTCTCTCTCCTTCTCTCTCTCCTCTCTCTCTCTCTCTCTCTCACACTCACACAGTTACACACATTCACACCTCCGATCACAAGTCGACAGCTTCAAATACAAGTGAATGAAGCAAACCACATATGTTTTGTAGTCTAATGTGTCCTGATGCGAGGACTTGAAGGTTTTAAAAAAAGAAAAAGAGAGATGAGCACAGATGATCATGTGTTGCACAAATCTGAACAATCGGAATAGTTTGTACACGTTTATTAGTTCTTGAAACATGTTTATTAGCTTAATTAGCTCTTAACCCTAACTCTAACGTGTGTGTGTGTGTGTGTGTGTGTGTGTGTGTGTGTGTGTGTGTGTGTGTATCAGGGCAGAGGCATCGAGGATCCAGCAGAGATCATTTTCGAGATGTCTAAAGAGGAGAGGAAGGATTTCTACCGCTCGGTGGCGTGCGGGTTAAACAGGCCGCTGTTCGCCGTCTACAGACGAGTCCTGCGGATGTACGACAACCGAAACCATGTCGGCAAGTGAGTGCACGAAGAAAAAGACGAGAGAAAAAGAAGAGAAGAGACGTCTGTGTCAACCGATCGTAACATAATCACAACTCTCATTTGTCCTCAGGTACACTCCGGACGAGATAGAGAAACTAAAAGCGTGAGTAAAACCTCTCTGTGTGTCTTTAAAATGATGGTGGATAATGATTTTTTTTAAATGTGGATCAGCGTGATGCGTGTTTGTGACATGTGTTTGTGATGCGTGTTTGTGATGCGTGTTTGTGATGCGTGTTTGTGACGTGTGTTTCAGGCTGAGGGAGAAACACGGG
>JAJDFG010001391.1:0-5000 GCA_021039105.1 Scomber colias | reverse complement strand
CGTCACCTCTGACCCCGCCTCCTCAGATCCTCTCAGCCAATCGCAGCTAGTCGTGGAGGCAGAGGGGCGGGGCCATGACGACCAACTGGAAGCGACGAGCCTCCTGGAGGGGTCAGTGAGCGTCGTCACGGAAACTCAAGAGACAATGGCTGATGGTTTTACTGACAAGGTATCAGCATGGATCTTGATCTCTTTATCAGCACCAACATTAGTCATCACTTCAAGTATTTAAATTAACCCTCCTGTTGTGTTCGAGTCAAGGAAGGAAGGGAGAAAGAAGGAAGGAAAGGAGGGAGGGAGGAAGGAAGGGAGTAAAGGAAAGAAGGAAGGAAGGGAGTAAAGGAAAGAAGGCAGGAAGGAAGGATGGAGAGAGAGAGAGAGAGAGAAAGGAACGACAGAAGGAAGAAAGGGGGACGGAGGAAGGAAAGAAGGAAGGGAGGGAGGAAGGAAGGAAGGATGGAGGAAATAAGTAAGTAAGGAAGAAAGGTAGGAGGGAGGGAGGAAAGAAGGTAGGAGGGAGGGTGGAAGGAAGGAAAGAAGGACAGAGGAAAGAAAGAAGGGAGGAGGGAGGGAGGAAAGAAGGAAGGGAGGAAAGAGAAGAAGGAAAGAAAGAGAGAAGGAGAGAGGAAGGACAGAAGGAAGGAAAGAAGGAACAGTCAAAGCAGACGGGTCAATTTGACCCGTGAGGACAACACGAAGGTTAAACCGTGTGTGTGTGTGTGTGTGTGTGTGTGTGTGTGTGTGTGTGTGTGTGTGTGTGTTTCAGGAGTTGAGTTCCCCCTCAGTGGACGGTCCAGTGGTGCATTCTGGGATGACACCTGGCAGCGCCGTCCTGATCGTTTCTCCGCCCAACATCAGCAGCACACTGACAGGTAACGCTCACTGTTCTCCTCTCTGAGTGGAGTTTGTCTTTAAATTTAGTTTTTTATATTCAACGTAGGGCTGTCAAATGATTCATTTTTTAAATCGAGATTAATCGCAGAATTTCCATAGTTAATCGCGATTAATCGCGTTTTGAATCGCATGTTTAAAATCCTGTTATTTTACATTTGAAGGCAGTTTTAAGCCCATAATGTAAAGCATTTCTTACCAGAGTGTCTTAACTGGGAATCAATCACGGCTCTGCTGCGACTCCCACACTCCAAAATGGTCCTTTGGTGGAGCTGAGGCTGGCTTGGCTGCACCTGGGTGTTTAGCGTGGAGGTGCTAACTCAAACTCCACGTACTCCGGTGGTAGTTAAACTCCGTTTGACACAGGTTGCACTCTCTCTCTCTCTCTCTCTCTCTCTCTCTCTCTCTCTCTCTCTCTCTCTCTCTCTCTCTCTCTCTCTCTCTCTCTCTCTCTCTCTTTCTTTCTCTCTGTCTCTCTCTCTTCCTTTCTTTCCTCAGATCCGATTTTGGAGAACCAGGAAGGCTCTGACTAATCCTCCTCATAACTGACTACATGTGAAGAAGGTCGACGACGTCTACGAGAACAACGACGCCAGCACACGTCTGCACGGTGTGTTGAACTGTGAGTTAAAGTCTCTCTCTCTCTCTCTCTCTCTCTCTCTCTCTCTCTCTCTCTCTCTCTCTCTCTCTCTCCTCTGACTCCTCTCTCTCTCTCTCTCTCTCTCTCTCTCTCTCTCCCTCTCTCTCTCTCCCCTCTCTCTCTCTCTCTCCGCTCTGACTCCGTCTCGAAGCGTCGTACGAGCCCCTGGATGAAATGTGAACTCATGGACATTTTTACGGCCTTCTGCGGGGACTCTATAAAAAGACTGTGATGAAGATGAAGATGATGATGATGATGATGATGATGATGATGATCGTAAATACACACATACTTATTTAAACATTTGTGCCACAATTACATGAAGGCAACTTGGATTTAAGTCCAGTTTTTTTATCATGGATCATGTGTTTAAAAAATAAATGAAATGTTTTTTTTTAACTTTCCATTAAAGGAGCAGTCTGTAGGATTTAACGACATCTCTCTGTTCATATTTATATTCTTATTTTTTAAGCTAACTACACACTAATAAAAAACATACTTATTAACCTTTGTGTCGTCCTCCCGGGTCAAATTGACCCTGTCTGTTCTGACTGCTCCTTCCTTCCTTCCTTCCTTCCTTCCTTCCTTCCTTTCTTCCTTCCTTCCTTCCTTCCATCTGTCCTTCCTCCCTCCCTCCTTCTCCCTTTCTTTCCTTCCTCTCTTTCCTTCTTTCCTCCCTTCCTTCCTCCATCCCCCTTTCTTCCTTTCTTCTGTCCTGCCTTCCTCCCTCCCTCCTTCTTTCCTTCTTTCCTTCCCTCCCTTCCTTCTTTCCTTCCTTCCTTCCTCCCTCCTTCACTCTTTCTTTCCTCCCCTTCCCTTCCTCCCTTCCTTCTTTCCTTCCTTCCTTCCTCTCTCCCTCCATCCATCCTTCCATCCTTCCTTCCTTCCTTCCATCTGTCCTTCCTCCCTCCCTCCTTCTCCCTTTCTTTCCTTCCTCTTTCCTCCCTTCCGTCTTTCCTTCCTCCATCCCCCTTTCTTCCTTTCTTCTGTCCTGCCTTCCTCCCTCCCTCCTTCTTTCCTTCCCTCCCTTCCTTCTTTCCTTCCTTCCTTCCTTCCTTCCTTCCTTCCTTCCTCCCTCCTTCACTTTCTTTCCTCCCCTTCCCTTCCTCCCTTCCTTCTTTCCTTCCTTCCTTCCTCTCTCCCTCCATCCATCCTTCCTTCCTTCCTTCCTTCCTTCCATCTGTCCTTCCTCCCTCCCTCCTTCTCCCTTTCTTCTGTCCTGCCTTCCTCCCTCCCTCCTTCTTTCCTTCCCTCCTTCCTTCTTTCCTTCCTTCCTTCCTTCCTTCCTTCCTCCCTCCTTCACTCTTTCTTTCCTCCCCCTCTCTTCCTCCCTCCCTTCCTTCTTTCCTTCCTTCCTCTCTCCCTCCATCCTTCCTTCCTTCCTTCCTTCCTTCCTTCCTTTCCTTTCCTTTCCTTTAATCCTCCCTTCCTTCTTTCCCTCCTTCCTTCCTCCCTCCTTTCCTTCCTTCTTCCTCCCGTCCTCGAGGACAACAGGAGGGTTAATATTATATTCCACTCAATGCCTCTAAATTATTACAGACTGCTCCTTTAAGTTATAATGAGGTTACGTGGATGTACGGAAGTTCACATCTGCCATGTTTTTTGTTTTTGTTTTGTTTTTTAATTAAAGTTTTTTTTTCTTCTCATAATTATGACTTAAAAATTAAAGTTCCCAAATGTAATTAGTATAATTATAACACACTATAATCTAGTTATTAGCAGATTGAAGTCGACATTTGTAACTTCTTCTGTTGGAGTTTAATATATGGAGGCTGCTCTATTAATGAATAATGAATTATAGGTCATTTAAAATGTCCTTTCTCCCTTCCTTCCTTCTGTCCTTCTTCCCTTCCTTCCTTCTGTCCTTCCTCCCTTCCTTCCTTCTGTCCTTCCTCCCTTCCTTCCTTCTGTCCTTCCTCCCTTTCTTCCTTCTGTCCTTCCACCCTTTCTTCCTTCTGTCCTTCCTTCCATCTGTCCTTCTTCCCTTTCTTCCTTCTGTCCTTCCTCCCTTTCTTCCTTCTGTCCTTCCTACTTCCTTTTATCCTTATCTTTGTTCCTTCCTTCCTTCCATCTGTCCTTCCTACCTTTCTTCCTTCTGTCCTTCCTCCCTTTCTTCCTTCTGTCCTTCCTCCCTTTCTTCCATCTGTCCTTCCTCCCTTCCTTCCATCTGTCCTTCCTCCCTTTCTTCCTTCTGTCCTTCCTCCCTTTCTTCCTTCTGTCCTTCCTCCCTTTCTTCCGTCTGTCCTTCCTCCCTTTCTTCCGTCTGTCTTTCCTCCCTTTCTTCCGTCTGTCCTTCCTCCCTTTCTTCCATCTGTCCTTCCTTCCATCTGTCCTTCCTCCCTTTCTTCCGTCTGTCCTTCCTCCCTTTCTTCCTTCTGTCCTTCCTACTTCCTTTTATCCTTATCTTTGTTCCTTCCTTCCTTCCATCTGTCCTTCCTCCCTTTCTTCCTTCTGTCCTTCCTCCTTTTCTTCCATCTGTCCTTCTTCCCTTTCTTCCTTCTGTCCTTCCTTCCATCTGTCCGTCCTTCTTCCCTTCCTTCCTTCTGTCCTTCTTCCCTTCTGTCCTTCCTACTTCCTTTTATCCTTTCTTTGTTCCTTCCTTCCTTCCATCTGTCCTTTCTCCCTTTCTTCCTCCCATCTGTCCTTCCTCCCTTTCTTCCTCCCATCTGTCCTTCCTTCCATCTGTCCTTCTTCCCTTTCTTCCTTCCTTCTGTTAATGAATAAATCATAGGTAATTTAAAATGTCTTCATAGGAGAAATTATTTTTTTATGTTTTTTTACAGTGTAGAAAATTAAACACTAAACAACGACATTATAGTGTGTTTAAAAAAAAAACTGGATCACTTTTTGATTCTTTGTTTTATATTATTTATTTAAAGTATATGATAAAGTACATTTCTGATCATTTAAATTAAAGGTTATAATTTTTAGTATTATAATTATGAGGAGAAATATATATTTTTTTATTTAACCCTCGTGTCGTCCTCCCGGGTCAAATTGACCCCGTCTTATTCTTCTTTCCTCCCTTCCATCCGTCTGTACTTCCTCCATCCCCTTTTTTTCCCTCCTTCTTTCCTTCCCTCCTTTCCTTCCTTCTTCCTTTTCCTCCCTCCTTTCCTTCCTTCCCTCCTTTCCTTCCTTATTCCTTCCTCCCTTCCTTCTTTCCTCCCTCCCTCCTTCTCTTTCTTTCCTGTCCTTCTTTCCTTTCCCCCTTCTTCCTACCCTCCTTCTTTCCTCCCTCCTTTCCTTCCTTCTGTCCTTTCCTCCCTCCCTCCTTTCCTTCCTCCCTCCCTTCCTCCCTCCTTTCCTTCCTTCTTGCTTCCTCCCTTCCTCCCTCTTTTCCTTTCTTCTTCCTTCCTCCCTCCTTTCCTTCCTTCTTGCTTCCTCCCTTCCTCTCCTTCCTTCTTCCTTCCTTCCTTCCTCCCTCCCTCCCTTCCTTCCTTCTTTGACTCGAGGACAACAGGAGGGT
>JAJDFG010001390.1:0-37094 GCA_021039105.1 Scomber colias | reverse complement strand
AGTTCATCTGGATGCTTTAGCTACAGTGGCAGCAGTTATCTTCGTCTGTTGAACATCAGCACTGCAGACTATTCTTTTTTTTTTTGTCTCCATGCAGAAGCCGAGCAGCGTAATGAAACAGTAATCTCTTTACACATACTAACTACTATTTCCCAGATGTGACATTAAAATGAGGAAGTTCAAATGGAGCACATGGCATTTTTAAATGTTTTATCTTAATTGGTCATTTTACTGAGTCAGTTAAGTCCATTTGTTTTTTTTGTGTCAGTTCAAGATGTGAAATTTAGCTAATGTTTGATTTTGCTTTTTTTTTTTTTTAGTGTTTTGGTCCTTTACAGGTTAAACTATTCCTGGCCGCACGTGAGACTTTTCAGGGCTCAGAGAGATCACAGTACATCATGTGACTGCTGAAGCTGACACATTACAATAGGCAATTAGCTGTTTCCATTAAATGTATCTCAAAGCACATCAGTACTTCACTGGCCCAGAAAAAAGAAGACAGTTTCTCATATTTCCAAAGTACTAAATCTTAGCCTCTTTCCTTTTTCTCAACCTTTATTCTGATAGCAATCTACATTTTTTTTCACATAAGGCTTCCACCGTTGAACAGATTGGGTGTCTTCCTTTTTTTTTCTCAGCAAAATCTGCAGTACATGCTATTATTCATCATTATTTAAACAGGTTTGTTTATGCATATGCACCAGGTTTTTTTTAACCACATATAATTTCCTAGATGATAGTATAGCTTCTTATCTTGGCTTGGTTCTTTTTATGTGGGTTACGTCTAGTGTGAGGCGGCTCTTGACTCAGACTATAAGGAGAATGAAAGTCATTAAAGCTGGTTACATTTGTTTCCATCAGTTTTACAATTGATTTTACATTTTCACTGATGCCTCTCAAGCTTTTCCAAGGCCTTGCCCCTGGCTACGTCCCTAACCCTTTGACCCTTTATGGGGTGAAAAGGTCAGGTCTTAGGCTCTCAGGGTTGAGACATGATCACATTTATTCCTTTGTCTATGTTTGAGTTTCAGTGTTGACATGTTTTTATGCATGCTGTATGTGATTGTGATTGTGTTGTTGGGTTGTAATATATGTTTTATGTTGGACCCCCTTGAAAACGAGATGGTTCATCTCAAGGGGCTATCCATTAATAAAAATTTGAATTACATTTTATTATTGATGGGGTGTTTTTTTTTCTTTTTTTTTACACAACAACCATGTCCAGCAAATCTACTAGCAGATAATAATCTCCAAATCAGTTTATCAAATCCAGGAATATCTAACATACATCTAACAATAAATAAAGTCTGATACACGTTCTGATATATTTATTCAATCAGACAGATGAGTAGTCTACACAGTGTAACATGTAAACCACATCTACCAGGTGTACTGTACTACAAAAGCAAAAGCCTTTTCACTTTCTACAAGTAAGACGAGAGTTACAAATGTAAGTACGATATCCATGAATTATGGATGACCGCCAGAGACCTTGGGGGTAATAGTAATAGATAAGCAACAGGACAGTCGGCCTGGAGCGGGAAACACTATCAGCTTGCTCTCTGTCACCTGGCAACACAACCAGCATTACAACAACAACAACAACAACAAAACAAGTAGAGAACACAATAGCAGATCTGAAGCTAACATGCTAATGCTAACTTTCCAGGGTAATACATCCATATTAATTGAGAACTATTAAAGCTTAGTACTTGCAAAAGAAATGCTTAGAGTCATGAGATGAACACCAGCTATGCATTTTTTTGGCATGGGTGGTGAGGTGCTAATGCTAATAGCTAATGTTAGCTGTAGCTGCACAAAAAGGCAGTTTCTGTACACACACATGCTAACAGATGCTAATGTTTTGCTCATGAGAAGTGGACTTTTTTTTAACCTAGCATCATGAACATACTTTAATGAATGACAATCCAGTTTTATTTGAAATGACCTCAGTAGAAAACAATGATTAACCGCCTTCACATCACAGGTTTTTTTCAAGCTCTATTGAAAATCAGTAAATTTTGTTGCAGGAGTAGTGAAAGCTATCTGCGTGAGTAAAAGATGAACACCAGCTATGCATTTCTGGCATGGGTGTTGAGGTGCTAATGCTAATAGCTAAAATGTTAGCTGTATATCTGCACAAAAAGGCAGGAAGATGAAATAAGAGACAATTTCTGTACACACATGCTAACAGATGATTTTCCATGAGAAAAAAGAAACCCATAGAAAATGTCAACCTAATGTTTTGCTCATGAGAAGTGGACCTTTTTTTACCAAAGCATCATGAACACACTTTTCTCAATGATAATCCGGTTTTATTTGAAATGACCTCAGTACAAAAACAATGAGTAACCGGCTTCACATCACAGGTTTTTTTTTCAAGCTCTATTGAAAATGTTGTTGCAGGAGCAGTGAAAACCAAACTGCGTGATGTTGTGTTATCACGTCAAAGACAACAAGGTCATGGGAATAAATTCACTCTTGCAAGTTTATAACTACTTAGTTGCTGGTTTTGGAGTTTTAAGGACAAAAATGTGTTTATATTAAAAGACGGAGATCTTGGCAGAGGTTGCAAAATTGTGTCAAATCACCAACACATTTGTAGATGTGAATGCAGCCACGCCAACTCACTCCATGTGATATGCTTATTTTCCTCGCTAAGTGGCTTTACTTTTCACACTCTAAGCTCGCTCGGTGTCCTTGGCACCGGAGATTTGAAATGGTTAAGAGCAGAGAGTAATCTGAGAGAGATCCAGCTCCCTCTGTGCTCTTCGCCTTCAGAGCTACAGTTGCTTTATGGCTGCGTGGTGCAGAGAGAAAGAAGAGAGAGGAAGAGAGAAAATTGTGTTGAGAAAGAGAGAAAAAAGGGAGAAAAAAAAAAAAGAACAAGAGAGAGAAAGAGCAGGCAGCCCTGGTTTGCTGTCACACCCCCTCAGGCATCCTGTGCTATCTTTAACACACAGGCCTACGTTCTATCTAACCTATCTTGCCCTGGCTTTTAACATAATACGTCACAGTGTATGCTTTTATTTTAATGCTCGGGACACGATGTACATGATTTTGCAGATACCAGCGACTGACTGACTGTTTCAGTTTTTGTCATCAGTGTCATGATCATCGTGTCAGCGTCGCAGAAAACATGAAAAGATCACACTTGAGTTCTGTTTTGCTGATTTGATTATGTTTCTGCTTCCATGTTCAGGCCTGTATAAATGTGAAAGTGTATGTGCCTGAGTGTGTGTGTGTGTGTGTGTGTGTGTGTGTGTGTGTGTGTGTGTGTGAGGTAGGCTGTCTCAGGATTGGAGTGCATTACGGTGATGACATTAATTATGCTAATAGCCATCAGCTCCGTTAGCTTTTCCGTGCTGATAGTCAACAGTCTCTCTCCACGCTGCCACTTTATCTAAAGCCTCAGCACTGTGATTCGCCGGGATAGGAAGTAACTAATTACATGGAATCAGATTACAAAAATAATCTGTTTACACAAAGGAGAAAGAAAAAAAAAATGCAGGCCACCTCTTTATCTAAAGCTCCAGTAAGTGCTTCATTGGATGGGGAGCACAAATGATTTGTAATCTGATTACCCCAAGTAATCTGGTTAAGTAAAACAATCTTTCATATCAAACATCATATTGTAAGACGGGGACGGGGACAAGCACATGACATGTAATCTGACAGCAGCAAACACACATTTCTGCTTTAATAAGGCGTGATTAAGTCATATGATGGGACGGGAAGTGATGATTACAAGCAGTTTTCTTAAAAGAGACTGACAGTTACAAAACATCACAAGCATTTGGTGCTGAGCAAGTGATCAATTAGTGACAGCTCGGCAAATTCTGCTCAAATGACACACTGTACTGAATATTTAAGAGTACATGAATCTCCATTTCCTGTTTCTGGTAGTGTCGGCCTCTGAGTAGGATAATGATGATATGCTTGATAACCTCGTAGAAGTTCTGACAGCCGTTTTGTGTATATTTTTGATTGTTGGATCATTAGTTATTTATGCTAAACTAATGAATATATTTAAGATTATGCTTTCCACATGTGCTAAACTGTAAATCTGTACTATTTTGTATGTTCTCTGCATGATATTAGAGCTGTAAGGCTGTTTAACCCTCCTGTTGTCCTCGAGTCAAGGTAGGAATGGAGGAAGAAGGAAGTATAGAAGGGAGGAAGAAGGAAGGATAGAAGGGAGGAAGAAGGAAGGATGGAAGGGAGGAAGAAGGAAGGAAAGGAAGGAGAGAAGGAAGGAGGAAGGAAGGAAGAGAGGAAAGGAAAGAAGGAAGGGAGGAAGGATGGGTGAAGGAAGGAAAGGAGGGAGGAAGGAAGGGAGGAAAGGAAAAGAAAGAAGGAAGGGAGGAAGGAAAGGATGGAAGAAGGAAGGAAGGAAGGAAAGATGGAAGAAGGAAGGAAGGAAGAAGGGAGGGAGGAAAGAAGGAACAGTCAAAACAGACGGGGTTAATTTGACCCGGCAGGACGACACACAGTATTTTCAGTATGGAATGAATGAATATACAGAATACAACATAAAATTAGTAATAGACTGCGGTCCAAGATGTAATTAAGATGCATCTCTTCTTGGTATTGTAATCTACATCTTCACATAAACTCTCCTTCAACGTTTCCCTCCAGTCTACAAAGTTTAAGTCACAAGAAGGATGGATTTCTTTAAGCATAATGTGAGTCAAAAGTAAGGAATAACCAGCAGTAAAAGTGGTTTTTAGATCTTGGATTTAATAAAATGGCGACTATGAATCATATTAACTGAAATGGTCATGGGTCGGCCCTAAAGAAGCAGTTTTATAGTTTGGGAAATATGCCAAGATTTAGATGAGAAGACTGATTCCTCTCACATCTTTGAGAGAGTGTTAGTTTAGCTTAGCACAAAGACTGGAAGCAGGGAGGAAACACATTACATACAACCAGTGTTTACTGTTAAGGAAGTGAAAGTAAAAGTTTAGTATTTGATAATGTAATGATCATTTAACAAAGACCTGAGTTCATTTCACATGAAGGAAATACACATGAATGAATATCTGGAGGTGAACCTTTCTTAACCCTCCTGTTTTCCTCGAGTCAAGGAAGGAAGGAAGAAGGAAGGGAAGGGAGGAAGAAGGAAGGAAGGAAGGAGGAAATGAAAGACGGAGGGAGGACGGAAGATGGAAGGAAGGGAGGAAGAAGGACGGAAAGGAGGGAGGAAGGAAGGAAGGAAAGGAGGCAGAAGGAAGGGAGGGAGGAAGAAGGAAGGAAAGGAGGGAGGAAGGAAGAAAGGAAGGAAGGAAAGGAGGGAGGAAGAAGGAAGAAGGAAGGAAAGGAGGGAGGGAGGAAGGAAGAAGGATGGGTAGAAGGGAGGAAGAAGGAAGGAAAGGAGGGAGGAAGGAAGGAAGGGAGGAAGAAGGATGGAAAGGAGGAAGAAGGGAGGAAGAAGGGAGGAAGAAGGAAGGAAAGGAGGAAGAAGGAAGGAAGGAAGGAAGGAAGGAACAGTCAAAACAGACAGGGTCAATTTGACCCGGGAGGACTATACAAAGTTTAAAGTCACATTTCGGCTTCATAGATTTTGCTGACACGCTGATCCACAGTATCTAACTATGACATCACATCTCTGACACGACAAGTAACCAACTTTTAAAGGAGAGCAGTAGTGATATAACAAAAAGCATGGCTGCATAATAAAACTGCAAAAACATGTAACGTGCTATATTTATGATGCATGATGGAGGAGTGCTGGGTAAGGAAACAAGAGCCATTGTTCTGCCTCTGCACCGAGGCTGGCGAACAGTCAGCATCCAGCCGCGCTCTGTGGGCGTGCTGCTGTTGATACTGTAATAGAAGTGACTGACAGGTCACGGCAACCGTCAAACCTCAGCCGTCAATGTGTTGCTACCGCCCAACTCCTTTTTTAACAAAGACACAAAAACCCTATCTGAAATTATTTTTAGAGTCATAACTCATTTAATGGGCAATTCCAGTTTATTTTTGTTAGGTACAGTATCTCGGAAACCAGCAGTATTTTTTTTTAACAGAGTGTCTACTACTGTTTTTTATAATAAAGGTGTTTATATTACCTCATAAGATTCATGCTTTAAGCCTCCTGTTGTCCTCGAGTCAAGGAAGGAAGGGAGGAAGAAGGAAGGAAGAAGGAAGGGAGGAAGGAAGAAGGAAGGAAAGGAGGGAGGAAGGAAGGAAGGAAGGAAAGAAAGAAAGAAAGGGGGAAGGAAGGAAGGGAGGAAGGAGGAAAGAAAGGGGGAAGGAAGGAAGGGAAGAAGACGGAAGGAAAGGGGGAAGGAAGGAAGAAGGAAGGGAAGGAGGAAGCAAAGGAGGAGGAAGAAGGAAGGAAAGAAGGAAGGAGGGAGGGAAGGAAAGAAGGGAGGAAGGAAGGAAGGAAAGAAAGAAAGAAAGGGGGAAGGAAGGAAGGGAGGAAGAAGGACGGAAAGGAGGGAGGAAGGAAGAAGGAAGGAAGAAGGAAGGAAAGGAGGGAGGAAGGAAGGAAGGAAAGAAAGAAAGGGGGAAAGAAGGAAGGGAAGGAGGAAGCAAAGGAGGAGGAAGAAGGAAGGAAAGAAGGAAGGAGGGAGGGAGGGACAGAAGGAAGGAAAGGAGCGAGGAAGGAAGGAGGGAAGGAAAGAAGGAGTGAGGGGGAAGGAAGGAGGGAAGGAAGGAAGGAAGAAAGGGTTGAAGCTGTTTTCCTCACATGACAACTCAAGACCTTAATACAGAATTACAGTCATATAATCAATCATTTTACCAGAGATGAATGTAAATCTCTCTCTCTCTCTCTTTCTCTCTCTCTCTCTCTCTCTCCAGTCAGACACTCTCTTCCTCTCAGCTTTGAGTTTCATTTCTGCCTCTTCACAGTAAAACCCATTATCATTATTATTATGATGCAGAACGTGTGTGAGGTTCAAACATGTTGGGTTGTTTATTCAGGTTTTGTTTTTAAGAGTGGAGCCAATGAAGCTTCTGACTTTTCAAAGACATCAATGGCAATAAAATTAAAACTTAAATTAAACAGGATCACATTTAATTTAATAGCAAAGTAAAGAAAACTATGATGTCTCCCACTTCACTGTTAGTTTATGTACACTGTGGATGCTTCGAGCTGCCACAGACACACTTGTGAAAGTTACATAGTGGAGACAGTAGTGATGTAACAAATCCTGCTCATATAGGCCTGCCTCTTAAAACTGGATTATGAATGAAAACAGAGAAGAAGATTTCCACTTTCATCAGATGAATGTGAACATTATATATCATTATCATCATTTTATATGTATTTCTTCTTTTTGCAGCATCTAATGAATGGACAGTTACTAAGTGCCTGGTGTATATGTAACTGTGCTGGTTCATCTTTTTCATTAACCTCTGTGTTGTAATGTCAATACTAATGAAACCCTTTGCACACACAATAAATAATCATACTAATAATATTATTATACTGAGAGTCTGAGAGTGTTGTATATAGTATAGTTTCATCTGTATCAGCTTGTTGCAGCTCTCCTTTGAAGCTCTATGATATTTGTGGTTATATTAGTAGTATCATTGTGTTGTTTGGCATATTTGGTATCTTTGGAAACTAGACTTTAAAAGAAGAGTTATGTGGGTTTGAATAAAGTTTTGTTGCACAGCATGAGCTTGTAGTGACTGACACACAGCAGCAGGAATGAAGGAAGGAAGGAAGGACAGAGGGAAGGAAGGAAGGAAGGACAGAGGGAAGGAAGGAAGGAAGGACAGAGGGAAGGAAGGAAGGAAGGAAGGAAGGACAGAGGGAAGGATGGAAGGAAGAACAAAGGGAAGGAAGGAAGGACAGAGGGAAGGAAGGAAGGAAGGACAGAGGGAAGGATGGAAGGAAGGACAGAGGGAAGGAAGGAAGTACAGAGGGAAGGAAGGACAAACAGAAGGAAGGACAAATGGAAGGAAGGATGGAAAAAAGGAGGGAAGGAAGGACAGATGGAAGGGAAGAAGGACAGAGGGAAGGAAAGAAAGACAGAGGGAAGGAAGGATGGGAAAAAGGAGGGAAGGAAGGACAAACAGAAGGAAGGACAAATGGAAGGAAGGATGGAAAAAAGGAGGGAAGGAAGGACAGAGGGAAGGAAAGAAGGACAGAGGGAAGGAAGGAAGGACAGAGGGAAGGAAGGTAGGAAGGACAGAGGGAAGGAAGGACGGAAAAAAGGAAGGAAGGAAGGAAGGAAAACGACAAGTCCCACACAAGAAACCCGGCATTTTTAAATACCAACAACAGTGTTACATTCATTCATTTCTCTTCTCTTGCTTTGTGTGTTTGTATCGCATATAAAACGAAGTTACGGCAGTTTGAGTTTGAGTAGGTACTTTCTTGTAATGGAAAAAGTCTGTTTCGAGTCGAGCCGAGTCGAGCCGTGCCGAGTAGTGCTAAAAGGGTATAGTGGAAAAACGCCATAACATGCATGTTACTTTGTGTGTGACAGAAAGCCACATACAGCAGGAAGTACACCATCGCCTCCATGTCCTCCATTGTTTATGTGTTTGTGTCGCGTATAAAACGAAGTTACGGCAGTTTGAGTTTGAGTAGGTAGTTTTTTATAACGGAAAAGGTCGGTCTCGAGTCGAGCCGAGCCGAGTAGTGCTAGAAAGGTATAGTGGACAAGCGCCATAACATGCATGATCAAACTATCTGTACACTCAAGTTAAAAAAAGCCTTTGCTTGAATGAAACCTGCGGACATACACACAGTTTCCAACCTCAGCCTCTCGATATCCACGCAGCCATCACACGTCCCCCCTCGGTCCCCCGCACTCCATCCAGCCTCTATCCAGTCTGCTCCAGTTGGATTCACTCAGTGTGCCTGTCATCCTGGATGGATGGCCCCGTGTCGGTGGTCCAGCTGCGGAGAGGCTGGCTCCAGAGATCCAGCCTGTCGTGGACTTCCATGATGGATCTTGCCCCAGGACGGTCGCTCGTTCCGAGGCACAGACCGGAGCTGCCCCGGGGGCCCCAGCTTTGACAGGTGGAGCTCAGCAGGCTCTAAATGCTGCTATTAATCTCCATCACGGCGGGTTTGAGAGCGAGCGAGGTGTGTGTGACAGGAGATATGTTTCTGGGAATGAGTTGTGAGTGTCTGATGTGTGTGTACGCTGTGTGTGTGTGTGTGTGTGTGTGTGTGCGTATGTGTGTTTGTACCAGCGTTCAATTTTCGCTTTCATCACACTCAAAATCATTTTGCGACTGAAGACATCTGAACCCTTTGAACCCTCTGAAAAGCAGCGGTGACCTGGATTGACAAAACAAAGGGTAGTGTGAAAGAAAGAGAAGAAAAAACACCTTTAGGCTCATGAAACCTTTATACTGTTATAATTCAGAGTCGTCCATTTATAAAATAATACACAATTTGTTGATGTAAGCAAGTGCAAATTTTTTTGGAAATGTGTGATTAGCTCCTGACAGCTGTGACAGAACTTGAGGATGTATGATTTATGAAGTGTAAAGGTGTTGTTGTTTAACTATATTCAGTGTTATTCTAGCCTTTGGTGACAGAGAGGAGTGATCTATGGATTATACAAGCTAGGATGGTGGTGTGCAACGTGTGTGTGTGTGTGTGTGTATATGTGTGTGTCAACAAGTTTGAATGAATCATATTATTATGGGGGTAAAAAGCTGCTCAGACAATGTGAAAAACAGACAGATGCAAATTACACAAGCACAAAGTTAACCGTTGATTTTATGACTGAGCTGAACTGATGTTTTTTAACTTGTGTAAAAGTCAGACGAGCTTTTTGAAATGATTTATGTAATATGTACGTTTGCTTGGAAGCTTTTTTTTTTGGAGGCTCATCCTGCTTTGCCTCTCCTGAATCTACACTGCATGTCCCACAATTATGAGATTATGAGTTTGGAAAATATTGTCATTTTCCTTTAAGATGAGAGTAAATTTTAGATTACATGTTTTTGATTGTAATTGCTTGTCTACATACAGTGTGTGTGAGTGAGTGAGTGAGTGAGTGAGTGAGCGAGTGTGTGTGTGTGAATTTAAAGTAAGTAAGATTAATGTAAGCTTCTGCAGGTTAGAAAAAGTCATCGGGAAATGAATTAAATTCAATATATTGTCTTCAAAAGTATGTGTTCCTATTTGTGTGTGTGTGTGTGTGTGTGTGTGTGTGTGTGTGTGTGTTAATAACATGAACAGACTCACTAACTCTTTTGGTTGAGGTTAGAATTACACTAAATTTAAAGTTCATATAAGCTTCTGCAGGAAATGAATGAAATCCAATATATTGTCTTCAAAAGTGTGTGTTCCTGTGTGTGTGTGTGTGTGTGTGTGTGTGTGTGTGTGTGTGTGTGTGTAGTCTGAGTATCACCTGCTAGTCTATATTTGCCACCATGCACACAATAGTTCATAGTGTTGAATGCTCATGACTGTGTGTGTAAACAGAAGTGGGAATGATATGTCATAAAAGATGAGACTTATACTGCCAACTGTATCTGTTAGAAATAACTTACTTACTCACTCATTACTTTGTACTTAGGAATGAGTCCTAAATCACAACAGGAAATGCATTTAGCTGGAACTGTAAAGCAACTGTAATTACGTTTTCTCTCAACATAATGAGAAAATCTTAATTTACGCATTTGGCAAGTTGCAAAAATGTTGACAGTCAACGGATCAGTGAAACGCCCCAACGAGGTACCTAGTTCTTTATTTTATACCCAAAGTCTCTGATCCTGAAGTACAATGTGTACCTGTTGTTACTACAGCAATATAAAACTGTTTATGGTTATGTGCAGGCACTGACAACATGTTTATGAATATGAATATAAGTGAAAAAGATATTTTAGTAACTTTAACCAAAGTGATTTTGATGCCTAAACCTAAAATCACTTGATTTGAATCCAAGTCTTAAACATGACAGGGATGATAAGGAAGTAGACGGCTGGAATGAAGAGTTGGTCTGAGGATTTATTTATTTATTTTTAATTTAATTTAATATTATTTATTTATTTGTATTATTATTATTATTAATATTATTTTATTCTATTTATTTATTTTTGAGTGTATTTATTTTTATTTTTATTTATGCATTTTGTTTTTTGTTTTTTATATTTATCTACTGTATTTCTGTTTGATTATCATTATTAAGGAAAGGAGGAAGGAAGGAAGGAAGGAAGGAAGGAAGGAGGAAGGAAAGGAGGAAGGAAGGAAGAAAGAAGAAGGAAGGCAGGAAGGAAAGGAGGAAGGGAGGATGGAAGAAGGAAGGAAAGGAGGAAGGGAGGGAGGGAGGGAAGACAGAAGGAAGGGAGGACAGAGAGAGGAAGGAACGAAAGACAGAAGGAGGGTGGAAGGAAGGAATGAGGGAAGGAAATAAGGTAGGGAGGAAGGAAGGACAGACGGAAGGAAGGAAGGAAGGAAGTGAGACAGGAACAGTCAAAACAGACGGGGTCAATTTGACCCAGGAGGACGACAGGAGGGTTAATGAAGCCATCATCATATTATTATTTTAACAACAGCTCTCCTTCACTCCTCCATTACTTTAACAAAGATCTTTAACATCTACTAACGGCTCCGACGTCACACCCACACAAATAATCTCACTTCTTC
Source organism: Scomber colias (assembly GCA_021039105.1). Lineage (NCBI taxonomy): Eukaryota > Metazoa > Chordata > Actinopteri > Scombriformes > Scombridae > Scomber > Scomber colias. The sequence goes on along the minus strand of JAJDFG010001390.1, from coordinate 25,522 downwards.
TGTTAGACTCTTCTCATGTTCCTCTGACATCCTGCTGACTTTCTTGTTAGCTTTGTTGCACCTGTGGAGAGAAACTGCTCTTTAATCATTCCAATTAGTTTGAGGAGTTTGATTTGTGACAGTTGGGCTTATTATTTTAATTTTGTTTTTTTTTAAACTCAAATATGTTCAGAATCCGTTTTGGTGGAGAATTTGTTACACAGAGATTTTTACAGACTTGCCTCTCATATTAATATGTTTCCTTTAACCCTCCTGTCGTCCTCCCGGGTCAAGTTGACCCCATCTCTCTTCTGACTGTTCCTTCTTTCCTTTCTTCCTCCCTCTTTTTAAAATTTTTCCTTCATTCGTCCCCTCCTTCCCACTTTCTTTGCTCCCTCACTTTTTTCCCTCACATCCTTCCTTCCTTATTTCCTTCCTCCTTTCCCTCCTTTCTGCATTCCTTCTTTCCTTGACCTGAGGACAACAGGAGAGTTAACATATTCTTAAATGTTTATCATGTTTAACAAACTCATTTCAGTGACTGTAGGAGGAAGAAGGAAGGAAAGGAGGAAGGAAGAAGGAAGGAAGGAAGGAGGAAGGAGGAAGGAAGAAGGAAGGAAGGAAAGGAGGAGGGGAGGAAGGAAGGAAGAAGGAAGGAAAGGAGGAGGGGAGGAAGGAAGGAAGAAGGAAGGAAAGGAGGAGGGGAGGAAGGAAGAAGGAAGGCGGGAGGAAGGAAGGAAAGAAAGAAGGGACGAAGGAAGGAAGGAAGGAGGGAGAGATGACAGAAGGAAGGGAGGACAGAGAGAGGAAGGAACGAAAGATAGAAGGAGGGCAGAAGGACGGACAGACAGAAGGAAGGAAGGGACAGTCAAAACAGACAGGGTCAATTTGACCCGAGAGGACGACACAAAGGTTAAAGTGAATTGATCTTAGAACTTTATATCTAACAAATACATTTCTTTATTTGGATTTTAACCTTTTTGGGGTAAATTTGTATTTTCTATTGACTGGCAGACACATGTTTTATATATTTGGAGCCATGACTGTAATGAAAACATGAACATAGACTCTCACGTGTGTTAGCTGGTTTGTTTTTACAGCGTACACGTCACACGTCACATTTATTATCTCCTATCACCCATCGGTGGTTAAATCCCCCAGTGACCCTCTCCTCATTAACTAATTAATGCAGTCACTCCACCTTCTATTTGCGGCAGCTCTCCTCGTCCTCTTTTCGTGGCAGCGGCGGGTATCTATGGCCACATGATGCTGCGTAACTATGGCGATGCAGCACTCTGTTGGCAGCACAAGGCCGCCTGTCAAACAGGCATCACGGCCTCTCAATCAAAGAGACTGTTTACAAGCGCTCACACACCACCTGGGACTGACACACACTCCGCTCCGCACCATGGGAGGGACATCAATCACACACACACACACACACACACACGCACACACGCACACACACACACACACACAGGGACAAGTACACACACTGATACAAGTGTAGTAGAGACACAAGGACATAGCACCTTAACACACAGCGGGCGTGTACAGCATGTTTAATATCGGAGGATGTCACAGCGTCTCCTTTGAATATAAAGCAGAAGAAGAAGAAATGTCTTTACATCATGAGAGACGGCATTTTGAATATTTTCACTTTTTCATCTCATGATTATCGTTATATGTATCAGCAGATCTAGAAAGTGTGACTGTGTGGTAGTAGTTAATAATAATTATTTAATAAGTCATTTGATGCTTTAATAGGATCATGATTTTGTGATTTTTACCACATCAATCTTCGTGTCGTCCTCCCGGGTCAAATTGACCCCATCTGTTTTGACTGTTCCTTCTTTCCTCCCTTCCTTCCTTCTTTCCTCCCTCCTTTCCTTCCTTCCTTCCTCCTTTCCTCCCTCCCTCCTTTCCTTCCTTCCTCCCTCCTTTCCTTCCTTCTTCCTTCTGTCTGTCCTCCTTCCGCCCTCCTTCTTTCCTCCCTCCTTTCCTTCCCTCTTGCTCCTTATTTCCATCCTTCAATCCTTCCTTTCCTTCCTTCCTTCCTCCCTCCCTCCCTCCCTCCCTTCCTTCCTTCCATGACTCGAGGACAACAGGAGGGTTAAATATGTTTTTCTGTACTGAAGTGTTGTAATCATAGTTTAGTGTAGCAGTCCTTCAACCTGTCTCCTCTCCTCTCCTCGGCTCTCTCCTGCAGAAGAGGAGCGTACTTGATGTTTTCAGTTGAAATTCAGCATATTGTTGTTTACAGGCTTTTGAAAACCCTTTCATTTCTGACACATGACATACTACAGTACTATTTGTATTATAGTTAAAGTATCATTTGTAATAGTTTTATCCTGTCTGAGAATCCCACCAGTTTAATAATAATGCCTCAATCTAAAACTAAATCTAAAATATATTGTCTGTGCAGAGTCTCAGGGTGTCAGGATATCGTTAAGTGTGTTTTTGCAGTCTGTGATTGACAGTTAGTACAGTAAGTGTGCCAGTAGTATGTATAGTATGAACCACAATGGTCACTAAGGAGATGCCAACCCTCCGCATACCTGCATCCATGCTAAATCTTAACTATGACTAACTATGCAGCATTTGTTTCAGGTGATGGAAAATATTTCAGCCCACACTGACTGATGTAGTCGCCTTTAATACGGAGGCTGGCTGGCTGGTTGTATCATTTTGAATTGGCAGGTGTCAGTCCTCTCTAATACACCAACTGCTGGACTGCTATCCATCGAAGGAAATTAAAACTGAAACATCGTGGCAGCTTTTTCCATCAAAGTCAGTTTCCAAATGAATCTACCAAAACTTTATTTAATATTTTTTATCCTAATTTGTGCTTTTTATGAAATTGTGCATAATGAACATTTCCAGGCCTAATGAAAGCTGTGATTGTTTTTTTTTAACCCTCCTGTTGTCCTCCCGGGTCAAATTGACCCCATCTCTTTTGACTGTTCCTTCTTTCCTTCCTTCCATCCTTGCTTTCTTCCTTTTTTCCTTCCTACCTCCCTTCTTACTCCTTTCTTTCCTTCATTCCTTCCTCCCTCCTTTTCTTCCTTCTTCCTTCCTCCCTCCTTTACTTCCTTCCTTCCTCCTTTACTTCCTTCCTTCTTCCTCCCTCCTTTTCCTTTCCTTCCTTCTTCCTTCCTCCCTCCTTTCCTTCCTTCTTCCTCCCTCCCTCCTTTCCTTCCTTCTTCCTCCCTCCCTCCTTTCCTTCCTTCTTCCTCCCTCCTTTCCTTTCCTTCCTTGTTCCTTCCTTCCTTCCTCCCTCCTTTCCTTTCCTTTCCTTCCCTCCTTCCTTCCTTCCTTCCTCGACTCGAGGACAACAGGAGGGTTAAGGTGTCACAAGAATAAAAGGCTGACGGCGACTGGATAACAACACGTGTAGTTTTAGTATATCCAGTGTTTTACAGTGCAGGAACAGTAAATGCTGTGTTTGAACAACATATGGTACTATTCTCAGTCATCCAGGTCAGAGGAAACTGTAGGAGCACTACTTTAAATATAACTGGACTTGTTTGAACACCAGTTCAAGACCAAAAAAGTGCGTAGTCACAGTCTGTGCACAATATACAAGCACCTGCTGTCTGTGTGTAGGTGGTTCAACTTTGACTGAAGACAAGAAAGTATACTTGTCTACAGATACCTGTTAGAATAAACGGAAACAGGTGTGAAGTGAGATTAGTTGGGAGCAATTTTGAAGATTAAAAACTGAAATGTTTTACACACTTTTCAGTGTTTGAGCTGTGGCTTCACATGCAGGTGATAAGGTTTATATTTCACATCATGTTTTTATACATTAAAATACCCCTGAGAAGATTTTACACATGATATTAACCCTCCTGTTGTCCTCGAGTCAAGGAAGGAAGGGAGGAAGAAGGAAGGAAGAAAGGAAAGGAGGGAGGGAGGAAGGAAGGGAGGGAGGAAGGAGGAAGGACAGAGGAAAGAATGAAGGAAGGAGGGAGGGAGGGAGAAAGGAAAAGAGGAAGGAAGGAAAGAAGGAAGGTAATGGGGAGGAAAGAAAGAGAGAAGGAAGGAGGCAAGGAAAGAAGGAGGGAGGGAGGGAGGAAGGAAGGACAGAAGGAAGGAAGAAAGGGGGGACGGAGGAAGGAAAGAAGGAAGGGAGGAAAGAGAGAGCAAGGAAAGAAAGAGAGAAGTAGGGAGGGAGGGAGGACAGACGGAAAGAAGGAAGGAAGGAAAGAAGGAACAGTCAAAACAGACGGGGTCAATTTGACCCGGGAGGACGACACGAAGGTTAAAGCAATTTTAAAAGCTCTCTGCTTTGTTTAAAAAGTGGTAAAAAAAATATATATATTTTAACGGGAAAAAGTTGAATAAAATAAGTGAAACATATCCTCATACGTCTTCTATCGTCATAACAACGTGATAAATCTGTATTCCACAGTGGACTAACAGTACGTCTACTTTATAGTAACAGTATAATGGTGATTTAATAACAGACTGTCATGTGCTGTGCTTCTCAGTGGAGTCCGGTGCTGTACAGTAGTAACAGTATGTCACACTCTTTGTTTTACAGTATAGTAGGTTGAGTGTAGCGTAGCAGAGAGCTGTTGGCACCTCCACACAGTCTGTTTAACGCCTGGTGGGAGAGGTGCTGACAGGCCGACTGCTCCCTAATCCCACAGACATCAGGAGCCAAAGGGAATGACCAGGAAGCTCAGTGGATGTGTGTGTGTGTGTGTGTATGTGTGTGTGTATGAGCAATATCAATATACTATACAGCGTCTCTCTCCTCTCTCTCTCTATAGATAGACACTAACAGATAATTCCCACATTTCTGACCTTAGACTGAGTCACTTTGTGCCGTCGTCTCACAGCAGATACAGAATCTCTTTTAACCCTCCTGTTGTCCTCGAGTCAAGGGAGGAAGGGAGGAAGAAGGAAGAAAGGAAAGGAGGGAGGAAGGAAGGAAGGAAGGAAGGAGGGAGGAAAGAAGGAAGGTAATGGGGAAGAAAGCAAGAGAGAAGGAAGGAGGTAAGGAAAGAAAGAGGGAGGGAGGAAGGACAGAAGGAAGGAAGAAAGGGGGATGGACAGGAAAAGAGGAAAGAAGGTAATGGGGAGGAAAGAAAGAGGGAGGGAGGGAAGGAAGGAAGGAGGGAGGAAGGACAGAAGGAAGGGAGGAAAGAGAGAGGAAGGAAAAAAAGAGAAAGAAGGAAGGAGGAAGGACAGACGGAAAGAAGGGAGGGAGGAAAGACAGAACAGTCAAAACAGACGGGGTCAATTTGACCCGGGAGGACGACACAAAGGTTAAGATGATGTACACAAGTCGGCCATGTTTGTGTATAAAGGGGTCTCATTGGTTGATCAACAGATAGATGCCGTTAAACCCCGCCCACCATCAGTCACGGTCGAGTGACACAGATCGACCGAGCGGCTCTCAGAGTGAACACCGCAGTAAAGCTGCCGCTGCTACTCCATTGTGGAGTTTGTGTTAGTAGTAACCGTAGTAACATATGGTCAAACTGATGGAGTAACAATGCTGTCATCTGTAAGCTTCATGAGTCATAAACATAGTGTCTGCGTGTGTGTGTGTGTGTGTGTGTGTGTGTGTGTGTGTGTGTGTGTGTGTGTGTGTGTGTGTCTGCGTGTGTGTGTGCTCAGTCTCACCCGCCTGTATATGAGACATTAGCTCATTGATTACTGATATGCATTAGAGAGAGAGTCGAATAAGAAGATCCCAACGCAAACACACATTCCCCTGATACCAAACAAAAATATTATGCTTTTTATGATTTGCTGTTATTTCCATATTGTTATGATTTAAAAAAAAACAACAACCATAGTATTTTTCTTTTTCTTTACTAAAAATGTAAATTCCTAAAATACATTTGTAATCCTCTGAGTTTTAATCTGATGTCAAATATGTGAGTGGACAATAGGAAAGAAGGAAGGTAATGGGGATGGAAGAAAGAGAGAAGGAAGGAGGGAGGGAGGGAGGAAGGAAGGAAGGAAGGAGGGAGAAAGGAAAAAAGGAAGGTAATGGGGAGGGAAGAAAGAGAGAAGGAAGGAAGAAAGGGGATGGAGGAAGGAAAGAAGGAAGGGAGGAAAGAGAGAGGAAGGAAATAAAGAGAGAAGGAAGGAGGGAAGGAAAGAAGAAGGGAAGAAGGACAGAAGGAAGGAAGAAAGGGGGATGGAGCAAGGAAAGAAGGAAGGAAAGAAAGAGAGAAGTAGGGAGGGAGGAAGGACAGATGGAAAGAAGGAAGGGAGGAATGAAGGAACAGTCAAAACAGACGGGGTCAGTTTGACCCAGGAGGACGACACAAAGGTTAAAGAGACAGGCTGAACTGTAGCTGTTGCCTAGGTAACAGCTAATAGGGATCCAAATAAACTAAACTAAACTGAGGTGCTGCATGAAGAGCCACTATAAGATAAATAAGGAGCTTTTTTAAACTTTAAATAATAAACTAGATAAATATATTCTAGTTGAGGCCTTGACTATAAACTGATCTGGACATGTGCATGCTATGTCTACTTTAATGAACTAACTCATGGAGCTAGCTCGTGCTCTGTTATGTCGGCCACGTCTGTGTTTAAGCCTTATATTAGGATGTGATACCTCTGCTATACGTTCCATCAAAGAGGTCAGAGTGCAATGGGTCAAAGGTCAAACTTGTTGTCTTGTAGGGTCAAGTGATGTATTATGTATAAGGATTAAGACACACACACACACACCCCCACATAAGCAGTAGGCGACCGTGTCACCATGGCGACCTTTGACAGCAATAGATAAAATGGGTATTACTACTTTATTTTTGGCTTTATTATCATATAAGTCTACATTTGAACACAATTCAATAGCGATATAACTATGAAGGTTCTTGATACTTTGTCAACTTGACTGCACGTCGTATAAAAGCACAAAAATCAATTTTAACACTTTTAGAAAAAAAAAGGAATAACGTTCAAGCAGAGGTGCAGTTAGAAATAGTGACTGAAGATATCGATACCACAAAGAAAGAAAACAGTAAACAGTCTGCTTTAAAACTGTAAGGTGATATTTATGTACAGGTAGTTGTAGTTGATCTGTTATATATAGTATATGAGATTTATTCCAGGACACTTTCCCACCCAGGACACTGTGAAGTACGATGTGTGGCCGACACTGAAGATTAGTGACTGAGTGTGTGTGTGTGTGTGTGTGTGTGTGTGTGTGTGTGTGTGTGTAAAGCCTTTAGGATCTGTGTGTGTATTTTTATGTTGGGAGTGAGGAATGTTTTCTCCCATAGTGAGTTTTTTAACCCTCATGTCGTCCTCCCGGGTCAAATTGACCCCACCTCTTTTGACTGTTCCTTCTTTCCTTCCTTCCTTCCTCTTTCTTTCATTTTTCCTTCCTTCTTCCCCTCCTCCCCTCTTTCTTTTCTCCCTCCTCCTTCCAACCTTTCTTCCATCCTTCCTTCCTTCTCTCCTAAATTCCTTCCTCTTTTCATCCTTACTCCTTTCCTTCCTTCCGCCCTCCTAACTCCTTTCCTTCCCTCCTTCCTTCCTCCCTTCCTTCTCTCCTTCCTTCCTTCCTTCCTCTTTTCCTCCTTCTTTCTATCCTTCCTTGACCTGAGGACAACAGGAGGGTTAAGAGAGAGATTTAGAGTACTTTCTAAAATATTATTTAAATTTGAGATTAAGACTTACAGCAAATATATTACTTTCTAGAAATTTCTTTTTGATTCATGAGATAAAAATTGGTGTTTTAATAAGTTGACCTACCGTATGTTGGTCTCTAATAATGCAATCAACTTTTAAAGATCATATCCAGGCAGTTTTTAAGACATTTACCAAATATTCACTGATCTTGAGATGCAACTGAAAGAGCAACAAGCTGAGATGAGTTACACATGGACCCCAGGAAGAGTAGCTGTTGCCTGGGTAACAGCTAATGGGGATCCAAATAAACTAAACTAACCTAAACAAGTCCTGAGATTGTTCCTAAGTTTGATAAAAAACCCCACTAGTGTTAATGCTTGATTTTCAAATTTGAAGCAGTTATTTAACAGTGTAGTTTACAATGAGAGAGCAGGCAGATGTTAAAGATGCTTTAAGGACGCGTGTGGCTATTCAGTCAGTAAATATCCCAAAACCTTGAATTTGAAGCTGAATATGAAAACAGTATTTTATACAAATGTAGAAAAAGAAGAAGAAAAAGATGTTTCAAACTTGGAAGTATACTACGAGTTGACCCTCAGGTAACTCTTCCCGCAAAATTCCAAAGGTGTTTGTATTTGAAAGTATTGTTACCGACTTTATTAACCCTCCTGTTGTCCTCAAGTCAAGGAAGGAAGGGAGGAAGAAGGAAGGCAAGGAAAGGAGGGAGGAGATGAGAAGGAAGAAAAGGAGGGAGGAAGGAAGGAAGGAAAGGAGGGAGGAGGGAAGGACAGAAGGAAGTAAGAAAGGGGGATGGAGGAAGGTAAGAAGGAAGGGAGGAAAGAAAGGAAGGAGGGAAGGAAAGAAGGACAGAGAGAAGGAAGGAAGGGGGTGGAGGAAGGAAAGAAGGAAGGGAGGAAAGATAGAAGGAAGGAAGAGAAGGAACAGTCAAAACAGACAGGGTCAATATGACCCGGGAGGACGACACGAAGGTTAAATAAAAACTATGCGTGTCTTCTCTCTGACTGAGCAGCTGAGCTAACGGTCGCTAACGGTTACTAACAGTAAGTTTAGTTTTCTGCTGACTGAGCAGTTTATCTTTACATGCCAGCACCAGCGTTACGTCTGTGATTTCAACTCGTTTTTCCATCACAGGCTCAAACTACCGTTACCAGCTTTGAGCTATAAGAGCAAATTATGTTGTGTTTTGCTATATTTGGCTAATTGTAACTCATGGCAGTGTACGTTAGCTTGCACCTGTTTTTGAGCTTTAATTAATACGTGTATCCTTATATGTCCTCTATTCTTAAAGTAACATTATATGTGTGTGTGTGTGTGTGTGTGTCAGCCTATGTGATGCATATATTCACATAGACATTTTTTTAACCCTTTCACGCATGAATTATGATAACGTTTGTAACTGTTTTTATTTCTCTTTAAATCTCTGTAGAGAGGGCTGCATGAAAAAAAAGTAACATAATTTTCTTATTCAGATCATATATCAGATAACATTACTTATTCACTGGAGGTCTTAATAACTGTATAACAAAAAGCTAGTTATAAGTTGCTAAAAAATAGTCCTGTGAGTAAAACATGATAAATGCTGGAATAAAATTTGGGTAGGAGTACATGTAAGACAATTTAAAGAGGCAAAAAAAAAATCAACAAAAATAATTAAAACAACAGAATAAAGCCAATGATAACCGAGGCAGGATCTTTTTCCCCAAATGTTCTTATTTCTCTTTAAGCATTGAAAAAATAAATAACTTTTCTTATTCAACCATTTACATTACATGACAATAACATCATGCATATATAAGAACACAGCTGTTTGAATAGCGGTCCACTGTAGTGATCACTATGCGTGAAAGGGTTAATTGTGATCATATTTAAAACATATATTGAATATCCATCAGCAGCTTTGGTGCAAAATATTTTGAAAAAAAACAGACGTAATAAAAGTGACATTGCTGATTCTTCTTAAGTAAATAGTTATAATGGTTTATTATAGTAAAGTTATATATTTATAGGTTATTAATATGTAATGGTTTTACTGGTCTGGGTCACTTGAGATCAAACTGGGCTGTTTGTGGCCCCTGAACTAAAATGAGTTTGAAGGAAAGAAGAGGGGAGGGAGGAAGGACAGAAGGAAGGAAGAAAGCGGGATGGAGGAAGGAAAGAAGGAAGGGAGGAAAGAGAGAGGAAGGAAAGAAAGAGAGAAGGAAGGAAGGAAGGAAAGAAACAGAAGGAAGGAGGGAAGGAAAGAAGGAGGGGGAGGAAGGACAGAAGGAGGGAAGAAAGGGGGATGGAGGAAAGAGAGAGGAAGGACAGAAAGAGAGAAGGAAGGAGGGAAGGAAAGAAGGAGGGAGGAAGGAAGGACAGAAGGAAGGAAGAAAGCGGGATGGAGGAAGGAAAGAAGGAAGGGAGGAAAGAGAGAGGAAGGAAAGAAAGAGAGAAGGAAGGAAGGAAGGAAAGAAACAGAAGGAAGGAGGGAAGGAAAGAAGGAGGGGGAGGAAGGACAGAAGGAAGGAAGAAAGGGGGATGGGGGAAAGAGAGAGGAAGGACAGAAAGAGAGAAGGAAGGAGGGAAGGAAAGAAGGAGGGAGGAAGGAAGGACAGAAGGAAGGAAGAAAGGGGGATGGAGGAAGGAAAGAAGTAAAAAGGAAAGAGTGAACCAGTGGAAACTCCGATCACTTCCTGTCTGTGCTCCAGATGAAACAAATAGCTCCATAATGTGGTTGCTGGCTGCTGTGTGAGAGAGACACCCCAGATGTCACTACATCCGTCTCCATGACGCCCAGTGAAACCCACTGAGGGGTCACGTTATGATTCATCAGGTTTTTATGGTCAGTGGGATGAGTTTACAGCTACACGCCAGATGTGGCTAACTCACGCTAACGGTAATGGTGTAACATTAAGCAGACTATGATGAACTCTGGTGTCTGAATTTTATGACTGGTGGTCTGCAGTAAATCTAGTGTGTTTGTGTGTGTGTGTGCGTGTGTGTGAGAGAGTGTGTGTGTGTGTGTGTGTGTGTGTGTGTGTGTGTGTGTGTGCGTGTGTGTGAGAGAGTGTGTGTGTGTGTGTGAGTGTGAGAGTTTGCACTTGTTTGGGTATAAACAGTAAATGTGTGTCTGTGTGCATCGGATCGTCTGTGTTTCTGTGCATAGATGCATAAAGATGTTTGTATTTGTGCTCTAGACCAGGGGTTTCAAACATGCGGCCTGTGGGCCCGAACCGGCCCGCCGAGGGGTCGGAACCCCGGCCCACTTCCTGTCTTCTTTTCCTTCCTTCTTTTCATTCTTTGTTACTTAATTCCTTCCTTCCTTCCATCTTTTATTTCTGTCTTCTTTTCCTTCCTTCCTTCCTTCCTTCCTTCCATCTTTTCTTTTTGTCTTCTTTTCCTTCCTTCATTCCATTTGTCCTTCCTGCCTTCTTTCCTTCCATTTGTCCTTCCTACCTTTCTTTCCTTCCCTTTCCTTCCTCCATTCCTTCCTTCCTTCCTTCTTCCTCCCTGCCCTCCTTCCTCCTTTCCTCCCTCCCTCCTTTCCTTCCTTCCTTCCTTGACTCAGGACAGGAGTGTTACATTTTAACCAGTACTTGTGATGCACGGCTGCCATCATAGCGTTCCCTTAGTAAAGCACTGCAGCATTTATCCGCCTTTTTTTTTATCATACTCTTTAATGCCCTCGTGTCATCAATTTTCATTACAGAGCTTTTATTATATTCTCTCTTCTGGCTGAGATGTTCAGTTTCCTCTTGCTCAAACACTTCCTTGGTTGTTTTTTACCGTCCAGTCTTCACCTCTCAGTTCAGAGTGAAACTTATCACAGTGTTAACCCCTAAAGAGCAGAGAAGAAGGCAAGTAGGTAGCGATTACTATAATTTGCAGGTGAGTGTTATTCCTGAATTAATACCTCATATCCTCCAGCCTTTTCTGATTTCAGTGCCGCAGTCACGGCCTGATGTGAACATGGAGGAAAACGGTATAAGAGGAAATTGAGCCTGATTAAAATAAAGAATTATTCAGAGTTTGTAATTTGCATGAATTAGCTTTGGGCTGTTCTCTCACAAAACAGTCGCTGCTGCCTTTGGGGCACGTACAGCTGGTTTAGGTGTCTTCTAATGGTTTCATATAGGAGTCATCAAGTTGATGCACAAAATGTATTTTTATAGCAGATAATTTGTCGTGAACCAAAAGGTAGAGATTTTTTTTTCTGTGTGACTCATGTGAAAAACAGTCACGGATGTAAAGAAAAAATAATTACAATGTCTAAAGCAGGGGTGTCAAACATGCGGCCCATGGGTCAGAACCGGCCCGCCGTGGGGTCGACCCCGGCCCACTTCCTGTCTTCTTTTCATTCTTTGTTACTTAATTCCTTCCTTCCTTCCAATCTTTTATTTGTCTTCTTTTCCTTCCTTCCTTCCTATCTTTCCTCCCTTCCTTCCATTTGTCCTTCCTTGCTTTCCATCTTTTTTTGCTGTCTTCTCTTCCTTCTTTTCCTTCCTTCCTTCCTTCCTCACTCCTTGACTCCTTCCTCCCTCCCTTCGTTCCTTCATTCCTTCCATCTTTTTAATAATCCAGCCCACATGAGATCAAATTGGGCTTTATGTGGCCCTTGAATGAAAATGAGTTTGACACCTCTGGTCTAAAGTGACTTGCCTTTTGGGTCGTTGTGTAGTTATTTCAGAGTCACAGAGAGACGTACAGCAGCTGTTATCGAGACTTTTAACTACCCATTGATCCACTGCAGCTGCTAAATGACCCAGTAAAGACTGGTTGTACTGGCCAGGTGGATGTTACAATGAGAAGGCATCTGTTGCTCAAATGTATCGTACATGCTCAAGAACATTTCAGTGATTTTTAAAAACAGCCTTTAAATGCACATTAAGAGAAACTTCAGTTCTATAAATCACTGAAAATGCATTTGTATGTAATTATAATGAATAATAATAATAGGGCTGTCAAACGATTAATTTTTTTAATCGAGATTAATCGCAGAATTTTCATAGTTAATCGCGAGTAATCCCGTTTTGAACTGCATGTTTAAAATCCTGTTATTTTACATTTCAAGGCAGTTTTAAGCCCATAATGTAAAGCATTTCTTACCAGAGTGTCTTAACTGGGAATCAATCACGGCTCTGCTGCAACTCTCACACTCCAAAATGGTCCTTTGGTGGAGCTGAGGCTCGCTTGGAGGTGCTAACTCAAACTTGACGTACTCCGGTGGTAGTTAAACTCCGTTTGACACAGGTTGCATTTTACTTTTGACTTGTCAACTGAACCGTCTGGAAGTTTTTTAAAGTTAAACAAGCCGTTCAAAAGTCCAGTAGCTCTCTTACTTTCCATCACTGCGGTAGGTTTACTGCAGGAGGCCACTTCAAAGCATAGCGCTACAGCTAGAGGAGCCGTCTACGGGGGAGTAGAAGGGACAAAAAGGCTTGCAACATTAAAATGCGATTAAAAAAAATGAACACGTTATGGATTGCATTAATCTAATCGCGATTAATGCGTTAATGCTGACAGCCCTAATAATAATAATAATCATAATCATAATAATAGCCCTGCGTTGCAATTTCACCCTCACTCTCAAAATGTTTGTTCCAGTTGGAATTTGAGTTCAATCTTTAAATAGTGTCTGCTTACTGTCCTGTAGATCAGACTTGTCCTGGATTCTGCCTCTCGAGCATCTTATTTATGAAGGTTGTTGCGTCCGTATGCAGCCTGAGAAGAAGACTGCAGACACCACACTGAGCTGAAAAACTACTTTCACTTCCTTTGCATGTTTTCCAGGTCAAAAAATAAATAACTATATATATGTATCAATGCTTTTATCTACATTAGTATTCTAAGATATTGCTCTTTTATAGTACAGATACAACTTTATTTATCATGTTATAATCATGATTAAGTCGGTTAGAGCATTAATAATACAGAGATTTACATGGCTACTATAGTAAATGTATTTTTTATAATATTAATATGGAAAATATGAAAACCTATTTGTCCGTCCCTGTTGGAAAAAGTCAATGTTTTGTGACCTTTTCAGAATTGGAGGAAAATAAAAAAACTGTTGACTTAGCTTATAATATAAACAGCCAATTCTTCCCCAAGCTTTGTGACGCATGAATTAGACTAAATTATCAGATTGATATTTTCTAATCATTTAGTTTTGCAGACCACCAAAGTGGCGGACCAGCCGACAGACCAACTCTCATCCCTATAGAAAGATACTTAAATCTGGATGAACTCTCCTGTTGTCCTCGAGTCAAGGAAAGGAGCAAGGGAGGAAGGAAGGAAGGAAGGTACTGTAGGAAGGTAGGAGGGAGGGAGGGAGAAAGGAAAAGAGGAAGGAAGGGAAGAAAGAAAGAAGGATGGGGAGGAAGGGTGGAGAGAAGGATGGAAGAGAGAAGGAGGGAGGGAAGGAAAGAAGGAGGGAGGAAGGACAGACGGAAGGAAGGAAGGGAGGAAAGAAGGAACAGTCAAAACAGATGGGGTCAATTTGACCCAGGAGGATGACACGAAGGTTTCCTTCTGTCCTTCCTTCCTCCCTCCTCCTCTTTCTTTCCTCCTACCTTCCCCCTTCCTTCTTTCCTCCTACCTTCCTTCCTTCTTTCCTCCTACCTTCCTTCCCTTCCTCCCTTTCACTCATTCCTTCTTTCCTCTCTCCTTTCCTCCCTTCCTTCCTCCCTCCCGCCCTTCCTTTCCTTCCTCCTTTCTTTCCTCCGCCCTTCCTTCCTTTCCTTTCCTTCCTTCCACCCTTCCTTCCTTCCTTTCTTGACTCGAGGGTTTTAAAAAGTAAATATTACCCCCAGTGTGTTTTTATTCTCTTAGTTTCTCTAACTTGGTGCAACATGTCATTTATTGGCAGCTCCACGCCTCTTAGATGTACTTTTCTTCCACAAACAGCTGATGACATGGTTGAGACTGTGACCGTGCTGTTCTGAGGGAACAGGGAGCGTCTTCCCTCTAGCAGGTACTGTAGCACACGAGTTGAGTCAGAATAAAGTGAAACGATTCAGCAGTTTCCTGAAGCCTCTCAGAGTTTGAGCTCAGGTCAGTGCAGTGACAGCAGCATGTGGACACAAAATGGCCTCCAGCTACTCAGGGCTTGTTTGTTGTTGTGTATAACTCTGCTCAGACCTCAGACGTGCTGACAGGCAGGTGACACACACACACACACACACACACACACACACACACACACACACACACACACACACAGAGAGAAACAACTCTATTTAGAGCTATCATCGCACTGAATATGTGTGAGTGTGTGTGTATGCTCAAAGAAATCATTAGTGTGCCTATATCTGTATGAGAATTATTTGCAAACCTCATTATGCATTAACCTTCCTGTTGTCCTTAGGTCAGGGAAGGGAGGAAGGAAGGAAGGAAAGAAAGGAATAAGGAGAGAGGCAGAGAGGGAGGAAGGAAGGAGAGAAGGAAGGAAAGGAGTAAGGAGGGAGGAAGGAAGGGAAGGAGTAGGGAAGGATGAAGGTAATGAGTAAGGACGGAGGGAGGAAGGCAGGAAGTAAGATAATGAAGAAAGGAAAGGAGTAGGGAGGGAGGAAAGGAAGGAGTAAGGAGAGAAGGAAGGAAGGAAGGAAGGAAGGAAAGGAGTAGGGAGGGAGGAAAGGAAGGAAGGAAAAGAGTAAGGGGGAGGAAGGAAGGAAGGAAAGGAGGGAGGAAGGAAAGGAGTAAGGAAGGAACGAAAGTAAGTAAGGAGTAGGGAGGGAGGAAAGGAGGAAGGAAGGAAGGGAGGAAGTATGGAAGGAGTGGAAGAACAAAGGAAAAATTAAAGAAAGAGGAAGGAAAGAAGGAAGGAAGGAAGAACAGTCAAAAGAGATGGGGTCGATTTGACCCGAGAGGACGACAGGAGGGTTAAGTGACTGTTAAAACACATCGTCCTGGCAACCGGTTTGTTTGAGTGCCATTTCTCTCACAATATCTCACACACACACACACACACACACACACACACACACACACACACACACACACACACACACACACACACACACACACACACAGTGGGTGTTTTAGAAGCTCCAGATTGTTGGTGTTTCTCTTTGTGAAGTCTTACGGTACGGTTGAATATGTAATGTTAGAAAAACACAACGTAATGATTTATGTAGACTCTGAACAGATGCCACCAAACTATTCTCAAGTATTGTGTAACTTTAATGTATTATTAAAAGCCCTGATGGTCAAAAATGTAGCGTATCCTGTTCTTAAAGGAGATGAAACTCAAACGTATGCCAATATTAATGGAGCTCTTGAAATGTAACAGATTACAGATTACTAGTTACACTATTTAAAATGTAATAAGTATTGTAACTATTTCAATTACTTTACCTTCGTGTCGTCCTCCCGGGTCAAATTGAACCCAACTGTTCCTTCTTTCCTTCCTCCCTCCCTTCTTTCCTCCTTCCTTCCTTTCTCCCTCATATCCTTCCTTCTTCCTCCTTTCCTTCCTCTCTTCCTTTCTCCTCCATTTCCTTCCTTCTTCCTCCCTCCCTTCCTCCTTTCCTTCCTTCACTTCTTTCCTCCCTTCCTTTCATGACTTGAGGACAACAGGAGGGTTAATCAAACTTATTACAGTTGATGACTTTTCTAATTTTCTAATTTACCTTCCTCCCTCCCTCCTTCCTTCCTTTCCTTCCTCCCTCATTTCCTTCCTTCTTCCTCCCTCCCTTCCTTCCTTCTTCCTCCCTCTCTTCCTTCCTCCCTCCTTTCCTTCCTTCTTCCTCCCTCCCTTCCTCCTTTCCTTCCTTCCTTCCTTCTTCCTCCCTCCTTTCCTTCCTTCCTTGACTTGGTTAAAATTACAAAGAGGCTGTACTCTTATTGTCAGCCTTTTACAGATGTCAGATGTCAACAACTTATGACAAGACATTTCCTCTGAGGACAGCCTCCGTTTTTATTCTGCTATCAAAAACTATCATTTCAATAATAGTATTTTTCATAAAAGGTTAAAATATAAAGGTTATAATTTATTAAAAGGTTAGAATGTGCTGAGTTGCAGCTGCTGTTTTGATGTTAAATGAGAATTATTCTGTTGAATTAGAAAGTGTTTTGAAGTTGTGGTGAAACACAGCCGACGGCTAGCCTTTTGGTTTCAAGATATTTAAGGAACTAAAGAGTTTTTGAACTTTAGGAGAGTCAAATATTTTTGTGTTTTTGTTTTCTAAGCACTTCCTGTCTCTCTCTCTCTCCCTTTCTTTCTTGCCCTGGGTTCCTTCCTGCTTGTTGAGAAACACTCGGGCATTTGCTTAATATTCACAGTTATTTAGATGGCAGAGGCAAGAGGGAGAGGAGAAGGAAGAGAAAGGAAGGGATGAGCAGAGGAGGTGGAGGAAGAACAGAAAGAGGGATGGAGGTGATTCGGTGGAGCTAAACTCTGCACCCATTGGCTTTTTTTTTTTCTTAAATGAGAGACCGGAGGCGAGAGCTGCAGCGAGGCGCTACTCAGAATACTGGATGCAGCCCCCTCCCCTCCCTCTCCCTCTCTTTCAATCCCTCCTACATTCTCAAGGAATCAATAGTCGCAAATTAATCATTCTGCCCAGAGCACTTTGAGAGAGAGAGAGAGAGAGAGAGAGAGAGAGAGAGAGAGAGAGAGAGAGAGAGAGAGAGAGAGAGAGAGAGAGAGAGAGAGAGAGAGAGAGAGAGAGAGAGAGAGAGAGAGAGAGAGAGAGAGAGAGAGATGCTTTGCATAAAGATAGCAAACCAGCAGTGTGCATAATCACACCTTCAGTGCTTTGAGCCTGATTAGATGTTATTCATTGTTGTTTCACTTGTTTGGGGATGAGTAATCATTGTTGTCATGGCGATTGTTGTGGCGCCCTCCGTTCGACACTCTTTATATCATTTGAGAGAAGAAATATCTCTGGAAATCCACCAGGCAGAGATGTCAAAGCCATACCTACCTGCTCAGCTCCAAAATAAGAAATGAGTGTTGACATTTGTCTCCATTGAAAATTTAAAAAATTGGATATTTTATTATTATTTCCAAGATATGAACAATATAGAGTCGTTAAAAGTGACACAACTTTAGGTTATGAGAACCAAACCTGTGATAGATAACACAAACTTGTACAAAATATGGAAGTTTGTCCTATAACTGTAATATTTGAACATTTTACATCTTTAATACTAATGCAGAGTCCTTCACACAAGGCTAACGCTATTTTAACAATACTACTACTACTACTACTAATAATAATAATAATAAACTTTATTTGTTAACATACATAAATTGCATAAAACATTTAAGGCACTTAACAAATCAGAGCAATAAACTACAATAAAACTTAGTGAAGCGAATAAATAATAAATATCTGTCATAATTTTTTTAACCCTCCTATTGTCCTCGAGTCAAGGAAGGAAAGGAGGAAAAAGGAAGGAAAGAAGGGAGGAAGGAAGGAGGGAGGGAGAAAGGAAAAGAAGAAGGAAGGAAGGAAGGAAGGAAGGAAAGGAGGGAAGGAATGACAGAAGGAAGGAGGGAGGGAGAAAGGAAAAGAGGAAGGACAGAAAGAAGGAAGGGAGGAGGGTAGGGGGAGGAAAGAAAGAGTGAAGGAGGGAGGGAGGGAGGGAGGAAGGAAGGAAGGAAGGGAGGAAGGGCAGAGGAAGGAAGAAAGGGGCATGGAGGAAGGAAAGAAGGACGGGAGGAAAGAGAGGAAGGAAAGAAAGAGAGAAGGAGGGAGGGAGGAAGGACAGATGGAAGGAAGTAAGGAAGGAAGGAAGGACGGATGGACGGACGGAAGGAAGGAAGGAAGGAAAGAAGGAACAGTCAAAACAGACGGGGTCAATTTGACCCGGGAGGACGACAGGAAAGGTTAATGCTCTCTAAACAATAAAAGCAGATTTAGTCTCTACTGGAATAACATTTTATTTTGAAAGCATTTGATTTATTATGTATTATTTGTTCCATAACTTGAGGGCCCTTCATCACAAAGTCTCATCTAAGCTGGATCGTCATCGCTCTCCGTACTTTGTTTATGCTCCTCTGTGTATTTTCGCTGACTCTCAGCAGCCATTTCAAGGCTGATTAATCTATTGATTATTCAATCAATCGTTTAGTCCAAAATGTCAAAAATAATGACGAACGTCCATCACATGATACCACACAGCCCAAAGTTATGTCTCGCTTACTTATTGTGACCAACAGCAAAAAAAAAAAGAAAGAGACTGATGTACTATTTCAGCATTTATTAAACTGCAACCTGAAAATGTGAATTTATAGGCTACGTGATGGATTATTAATATGAATCAGTAACCAAAGCAGATGTTACAGTAATGAATTGATTGATTAAAGGAGTAATGATTTCAGCTCTGTTTCTGGTTGAGGATGCTGATGCTCTGACCATTTAGTGTGAAGTTTGCAAGTTTTAAACACAGGAGGACCTCAACTCAGTGCTGACACAGAGATGATGAGAGATGACTCATAGTTTTCAGTGTCGCAGGTATCTTTGCAGTCACTCGGATGCAAAAAAAAAAAAAAACTAAATTGAGGTAAATTAGCTGATTTGCAGCCGTCAACCATGACTGTTCTGGTAGATTATGACAAACAACTCAATGTACAGTAAACCACATTTTTAACCCTTTAAGCCCTCTTAATGTAAAAAACTGCCACCAAGACACATATCAAAAGTCAAATCACAACTTATATTTCAAAGCAGTGACTGGAGTAGTTTCATGGAGCCAACAATTTACCGTAAATACTGTATGAGACAACTAGAACCTCCCCTAAACACCTAACAACATCTGCATGCTGAATATGAAGCCATCACCAGAAGCCGATTAGCTTAGCTTAGCATAAAGTCTGGAGACAGGTAGCCTGGCTTTGTCCAAAAATAGCCAAATCATAACTTATATTTCAAAGCAGTGACTGGAGTTTGCCAACAAATTACCGTAAATACTGTATGAGACAACTAGAACCTCCCCTAAACACCTAACAACATCTGTATGCTGAATATGAAGCAGTAGTTTAGCTTAGCATAAAGTCTGGCTTAGCTTAGTTTAGTTTAGCATAAAGTCTGGAGACAGGTAGCTTAGCTTTGTCCAAAAATAGCACAATCCACCTGCCAGCACCTCTAAAGTTCACTAATTAAAAAAACAATCAAGTTTTCATTTGAATCAAAACAAAAACTGAGGAGTAAAAACAGCAAGTTGTGGTTTTAATTGCAGCTTTTACCCAATACGTGCAGGAATATTTCTTGGTTGGCAGCAGTGACTTTTTAGAGTCTTATCATCACGGTGAAGTTGCCAGGCAACAACAAAGACTCCAAAGAAGATATATAACGTGTTAATTAGTGAGCTTTAGAGGTAGATAGTAGGCGGATTTTGTTTCCTTTGGACAGAGTCAGCCTGCTTTTCTTTGATTGTAGTCCTTCCAGCGCTACGCTAAGCTAACCAGGCGCTACGCAAGCTAACCAGCTGCAGGCCAAAGTTTCATATAGTGTGCAGGAGTGATATCGATCTAATTCTATTTCTCATATACATATGTTTCGCTCCTGTACATAGCTCATGTAATTTGCAACCCTGAAACATACACCCACACACACTTGCAGGCTCTTTTGCCAATCCTGTGTACTCACACACACACACACACACAAACACACACACTTACACAGCTTGCGTGACAGTATGTGTTGCTCTCTTTATCCAGGCTGCGAGCATATGACTATGACACGATCCCGCCCCAGCCCAAAAACAACAAGTACTCCTTTCGCCTCCAGATACTTTTCCAGTTTCATTATCACTGCAGGATCTCTGTCCAGAAAACATCTGGGAGATATATCAGCGGGAGGTCGGAGAAAAAACGGAAAGGGATAAAATCCGGGAGGCGAAAAAAAAGAGGAACGGAGAGCTCAAAGAGTTCGGTGTAGATGGAAAAGGGGAGTAAAGGAAAGGATGGAGGGAACGAGAGGTGAAAAAAAAAAGTAGTGAGAAAGAGCAGATGGAGAGACAAACAGAAGCTGGTTGAAGAAGAGAAGCTGAAGCAAGGGGGGGGGGGGGGGAGTGATGATGAGAAGTAGAGGAGGGGAAGACAGGGAGGGGTAGACATGTGCCAAACAACATCTGCGAGGGAGGAAGGAAGACGAGGAGGTAGCCGTGGATGTGTGCGGCGGAGAGCTTTCCAAACAACATCTGTAACGAGAGCAACATCTGTAATGAGAGAGAGAGGGAGGAGAGGCAAGAAGGAAGAGAAGATCTTAAAACCGAGAGAGCGGCGAGGTGACAACTGACGCCGCCGTCAGTGATTCTTAGTCATAGTTAATGTTGTTGACGCAGCAGGCGAGTTGAAGAGTGACACTGGAAGCTTGTGGTGGTGACTTATGACCATAGAGACAGAAACAGCAGCTGATGGGCAACAAACACACTTGGTTTCTGATTTTTTTTTTTTATTTTGAAAGGCAAATTCCCATACATATAGTATACTACAGCATTTCGGACTTTCACTAGATCATAGCAAGTTATATGGGGATCATCCCTATGTTCCCCGGGTCCTATGTCCCCGCTTTGTATGTGACTGGGGAACATAGGGATGATCCCGTCTACAGTTAGCCAGTTAGCTGAGTTAGCCGCTGACTGAGTTAGCAGATGAGTTAGCCGCCGAGCTAGCAACCGAGTAAGTCGCCGAGCTAGCAGCCGAGTTAGCCGCCGAGCTAGCAGCCGAATTAGCAGCGGAGCTAGCAACCGAGTTAGCCGCGATCGGGGAACATAGGACCCGGGGAACATAGGTACGCTCCCAGTTATATGTCCCTTGTTTGTGCTCCCCTTCCCTCAAGAGGTTTGGTTTCTGATTTGTTGAAAACCCGAGTCTAGCTGAGCTTTTTATGGAAACATCATTCATCGATTCAGAGGTGAATTGCTTTTGTCACAATAACAATAAAGCTTACAATACAACTTTAGACAGAAATCAGGTAGCTTGTATGTGAGAGATGTCTCTAGTGTCAGGTGTGTTTGTATGTGTGTAGACATGCATACTGTATGTCTCTCTCTCTGTACTTGACTCCAAAAAACTCCAAAGTGCAGCTGAGTGGCAGACAGGTTGAGGAAAAAAAAAAAAAAAAAAAGTTTATTGCCTCGAAAAAAGAAGTTCATTACAAGGGTCAGTCCAAATAAACCAAGAGGCCAAAAGAGGGTAAATGGCAGCAGCACAATCAGTTTGGCTCTATATTTGGTTTCTCAGCTTTATAGACTCCTGATTCTATAGTTTGAACACCAGTGCACTTTATGAATTACATAATGCAATTGTTTTGTACTTTAAGTGTAATTTCTCATACTGTTATTTATTTCTCATATTATTTATTTATTTATTTTATATAGACACATTATGTATTACCTGTTTCTAATTCTAAGGTGCTTTTCTTTATATTTGTTGTTTTTATTGTGATTTTTTTTAAATGCATGTAATTTCGTCCTACAGGGCATTGCTGATGTAATGTCTGAATTACAAATATAGGAACCTTGAACCTTGAGTCACTTCACCAACAAAGATGCAAAGAATATATCGAGTTTAAGTCACGTTAAATCTCCCGTTCAACTATGATGTGGTTAATAATAATAATATTTCACTCTGAACTGAGCTGCAACTTGGCTCTCCCTGACTGATGGTTTGAATGTTCGACTTGCAGTATTAATCTCTTTGGCCACTTTTAGGAAGAGAAACAATGAAAATGGAGCAACATAAGAATTTATGTAGATTCAAGTTTCTCGCCACCTAAAAACTGTCATTATCTCTCCTTTTAGCTGATTTCTGATCTCCACTCAGCCCTGGCTAAAATATCCAGTAGTTGCTAAAACCTCCACTACATTTATCAACTATCAGCTAGTGTGTTTTCATGCTGGCAGGTTTGGTGCTGGTTGGTCGTGTACAGTCGGTCTATTACTGCTTCGTCAGTGAAAACATCGGCCTGCTGCAGCTTGACTTGATGAGAGCGGCGGTGAAACGCTCCATGGAGCTGAAGCGGTCACTTTCACATTACACACTGAGTTCAACCATTTTACTATTTTCTATGGTTTTTTTCTTCTCCAAATAACTTAACATTATCTCTGTCTTAGGTTCTTGTGCTTACTGGACAAATCAATCAGTGTATGAGTGTGTGTGTGTGTGTGTGTGTGTGTGTGTGTGTGTGTGTGTGTGTGTGTGTGTGTGTGTGTGTGTGTGGTGTGTTTGTTTGTGTCCATAACACATCTCTCAAAAGTTGCTGCACTTGGATTAGTGTATATATGATTTCCTGGCTCTTTCTGACCTGTTAATGGAGTGTTTACAGGCCACTACACTATCAGTATTGGTTGCTATGGACCTATATGAGCCCTTGCACAGCCGTTGCTATGCAGCGAGAGAGAGAGAGAGAGAGAGAACGAGAGAGAGAGCCAGAGGCCCATGCAGTGGATGAGTCATAGCCCCCCCCCCCCAGCCCTCCCTCCCCTCACACTCATACCCCCTGCTTTTCCTTCCACTGACTCAATGGGACCTCGCATACACACACACACACACACACACACACACACACACACACACACACACACACACACACACACACACACTTGGGCGTATACATGCATGTGCACAGACACACACAGAAACAAACACACACACACACACACAGCTCCTGGTGGTTTCTTACCAATGTGCTCAGTGGTAGCCAAACCTGTTAACATGTCTTCCCTGTGGATAACAGCTAATGGCTCATATTCATAAGCATGTGCACACACACAGCAGAACACACACACACACACACACACACACACACACACACACAAGATTGTAGATATTATGCACAACTGCACATACATCCTATACGTAATGTAAATGCATGGTCACTGCACACACACATGCAGCCACACAGATGCATACAGACATAGATATACTGTATGTTCTTTCCCTGATATATATATATATATATATATAAATAAATACACTCACCACCTTCACCACACTCTGCCCTCAACAACCGTCACTGAGGTGGCGTTTGAGGGAAGCACTTAACCTCGTGGCTGATGGTTGAAGGACTGTGGTTGAACTCTGAAGCTCCCAGGTGTGACTGCATGTAACTGAATGAACTGACGCATGACAGCTCATAAGTGCTCAGTCAGCTTTTCCCCTTTGTGAAAAAAGATGAGAGGAGATCTGCATAATTCAAATTAAAATCATTTCTGGGTGTAATATGTTAGGGATGCACGCATGGATGGATGAACGGCAGCTTAAAGAAAGTTAATGGGACACAGATAAAACAAGAGTAGAGGAGGATAAAGCAGGGACAACAGGGTAGACATATATGAGAGAAGTAATGTAGTTTAGAGAGTGATGCTGATAGCAGACGTGGATCCAGCTGATGCATCCGAAACCACCAAGAATAAAAAATGTTGTATCATGTGACACACCGGTGCTGTATCCTCTATGTTCAGACTGTGTTATATTTCTGCATGACACATCAGTGCATCAGTTACTCTCCACTGTCTGTGCTACCATAAACACATCCTCCTAATATGGTAACGCCATTTAAGAGCAACATGTCCATAAAAGCTCATTGCTAAACAAATCACTTCCAAAAAATCCTCTTTTGTCTCTCATGTCCATCTCAGACCTGTAACTGATGAAATATTGATTGGTTGATTGATTGATTGAGCTTCTCCAGCAATTACGGTAAAAGTGGAGCGGCCCTCAGAAACTCACATGATGCTAATCAGCCAACGAAATCCGTAATTCCGACTGTACACCACGGAGAAAAGCGGAGAAAAGAGTTAATATGTGTTGAGATGTTAGATGTGAATTTAACTTTGTGGTTTAAGTTTAAATTAAGTTTAAAAGTAAAAAGGGATTCTTTCTTATTTTTCTAAAACTAAGCACTTAATTTAAGAATCACAATGAAAAGCTTTCTGTTATGCACTTTATTTTTGAAATGTATAAAAAATATAAGAACATATTTATCTTATATTATCTTATTTATTCTTTAAAAAAAAATTCTAATTTATTTGAAGTTTCATTGTAAATATTAACCTTCCTGCTGTCAAAGAAGGAAGGGAGGAAGGAAGGAAGAAAAGGAAGAGAGAAGGAGGGAGGAAGGAAGGGACAGATGGAACGAAGGAAGGGAGGAAAGGAAAGAAGGAAGGAAGGAATGGGAGGGAGGAGGAAAGAAGGAAGAGGGGAGGATAGAAGGGAGGGAGGAAGGAGGGAGGAAGGGAGGAAGGAAGGAAAGACGGACAGAGGAAAGAAGGAAGAAAGAAAGGAGGAAGGAAGGAGGAGGAAGGAAGAAGGAAGGAAGGAGGGAGGGAGGAAGGAAGGAAGGGAAAGGAGGAATGAATTCTACTTCAAGGACCTGAACAATAACACGGACATTATGATGACATTTGACCTCAGTGAATTTTGCTTTCTAAGATTCATAAGAATAATAATAATACTCTCAGACTGAAATCTGCTTGGTGAAACTTACTTGCATGTTACGGCCAAAAGCAGAGAACAGAAGTGAGTAGCGTGGGTGGGATTATAAAGATGAACTGCAGGGGCTAGGGGCTAACCATCGCTAGCAACAACAGGCCAAAAGGTTGTGAACTTAGCTCTCGTCAAACTTTTTACTGTCATTATCCTCTCATACACTTACACTCACTGCAGTCAAACAGCATCTCTCTTCTCTATTGTTATAAAAGAGTATAAACAAGCATATTTCATGATTGGAAGGTCAGTCCCACCCGTCCCCGTCCCACCCCCCACCCACCCCTTCTCTCTTAAATCAGCTGGCCCTGGAGAGCTTCACAATTTCAATGTTTAAAGTTCAACCAGAGTGAAAAGAAGCAAATGTGTCTCGCTCCGTTTTACATAGACATGAGCAGAAAGGGTGATTGGAGAGAGAGAATCACCAAAAGCTCAACCCCCCCGCACCCCCCCCCCCCGTTATCTCCTGATTAATTAACACTAACAATTAAACCT